>JBCIKM010522929.1:0-18878 GCA_039654465.1 Melibe viridis | reverse complement strand
GTGTCTGAGATAACAAAAGCTGCCGAGGCGTCCTTGTCGGATGACTGGGATGCGGAAGGCTAATTGATTGATTGATTAGGGCATTCCAAAGCAGAGTCTTTCAAACTGATACAGACCTTTATCTGTATTTTTGGTTGTGTAATTTTTGGGATCAGGATCAAAGCCCTGACTGTATTTGTATATGGCTGTGAAAGTTCAAGTTCAAGTGAGCCTGTCAACATTTGCTCATTGCTAGCTGTAGAGAAGTATCCTCAATGTTGGGAATTAGGTATCAACTCTACTCAAGTTCTTTGTTTACTGTTATTTTATAGTCACCAAAGTTCTTTGTTTACTGTTATTTTATAGTCATCACAAAGTAAGTTCTTTGTTTACTGTTATTTTATAGTCACCACAAAGTCTCACTGAACCATCTATCTCTAGAACAGGGACTATTGGTGTGGCCCTATCTGAATGCTCCACTTCTTTAATGATGCCACTAGCTTCTAATTTACAGAGCTCATGTTCGATTTTTTCTCTTATTACATATGGTGGCACCCTTGCTTTGCAATACTTTGGATTCGTATCTTTCATATTAATTTTCACTGCTGAGCAGTAGTCCACCACTCCTAAAGACTGAAACATTGCCTTCCAAAATCTGGTTTAAGCTCAGCATTCTATTTCTAACTTGATTCACACTGTTGTTAGGCACCCGCGGTGAATCTTACATGGTGAACAAACTGAAGTTAGGGCCTGCATCAGGTGGGATTTCGCTTTCTTCATTGTTGTGCTCATCAAGCTTCATAAAGTTTTAATCAGTTATCATGACACTGCCCCTAATAACCCAGATAATTAGAAAAGTTTTACTTATTTTCAGGATCATCTTGTTGTTGATTTTGTCTTGTCTTTTACTATAATTTTTTTTGTTGATTGCATACACTTAAATAAAATGACAACCTTTTTTAACACATGATTTCATCTCGTTCTTATGGATGGTCGTGATTGATGAATACTCCCATTAATTACTGCACAGTTCAATCCAATCTTAACATTGACTATAACTGCTTTGAGTTCACACCTTGTGGTAAATCGGCTCATTGGTCTTGCTCACAGAGCGGATAACACCAAGGCCACGGCAGCTATTGTTTGGCTTAAGATTGCACAGTAGATAAGTCAGGGGAAATTATAGACCTTTGAGCGATTCCTGGTTTCTGCTCTCCTCTATTACTTCTACGTGTCAAACACAGTAGTTGTGTATGAATGTGTACCACACACATAGCTAACAATTATTCCTCATAGTGTTTGTTCTATGAAGAAACACACAAGGGGCTGTGAGTTGGGCATTTTGTCATTGTTCATCTATAATACGTAATATGATAATAAAATAATATGACCTATAGCTCTGTTTACAAGAATTAATAACCCTGGTAGGTCCCACTAAATCAGTTCCCTTATTTCATGTAAATGTGTTCCCCCGCAATGGTTCGATCAGGCTTGAGGTCTAGAGTTCAGATCCAGAGATGAAGGCAAAGTATCCCAAGCTAAACCATATCGCCAACCCCTCTAGTAACCCACTAACAGGTTCACAACCTGAAAACTGACAACCCGAAAACACAGGACAGTAATGATTCCTGGAGTGACAACACCAAGTAGAACAACAAGAACCAAGATATTTTAGGTATAGAGTAAACAATGAAAGATAGTTCTATGACATGAAGAGTGCATGAGAAAAATTATTCCCACAAGTTTGTACAGCAGGAGTGAAGGAAATGTGGTTCGGCATTATCCGAAAACTAAAAATAGCTCAATGAAAAACCACAAACACCCCAGACGGGAAGATTCTCCCTCTGCTAACCAACAGAGAATGAACCCAACTCAATGTTAATCTTGTGCAGACTAGTTTCACCGAGTCTATATAATGGAATAAAAGAGTGAATAATCAGGGCTCCAAAAAGACTAGAGAATCTGTCTGCACACCTTTACCTGTTTACAGGGATAGGACAGCTTCCGTTAGAGTAGACAGCAAGACAATGAACACAGCAGAAATGGTCATAGAATGGATAAGATTCATTCTGAGCACAAAGATTCATTTATCTCGGGAATGGAGGGCAGAATCCAATCCCAAAACCATAACAAGCCATCATTATCTATCACTTATCTCATGTTTGTCACTCTTCCAAGGAAGAATCACACAGGCGGTGGTCCCAGGTGATACCAGGGAAGTAAGAAGATGTGGGCCAAGAAACAAGAATGAGGGGGAAAAGTGTCTTACTACCTTTACAATTATTTCAGTGCATCAAGTTTAATACTACCGAGTGAGTTACAACTTCAAAGTAATGGGTAAATTCCTAATTATTGCCTGCTATTTGTCAATTGTTGAATTAAGGTATAAAGACTATAACTGTAATCAAGATGTGGATTTCCTCACCTCATCAAATTCCAGGCTTCTTAATCACAAACTGAAATCAGAATTCTTCAGTTTCATCCATTTTGTAGACATGATCTGGCTGGGGGCAATAATTCTCCGAGGCTTCAAGCAGAAATAAGTCCTCAACATTCCAGTCAATAATCCGGAGATTTGTCAAATATTGAATGAAGTTATGAAGACTGTAATCAAGATATGGATTTCCTAGCTTGCATCGAATTCAAAGCTTCTTAATCACAGCTGAAAATAAGGATTTTTCGGTTTCATCCATTTTGTAGAAAAGATTGGACCTGGGAGCGATGATTCTCCGAAGCTTCCAACAAAAATTCAGACCTCAAAATCACATTGAAGGAATGGATAAATTAAATTAGATCATCATTTGAATTTCGATATTAGTTTTCTTTGGAGGCAAGAACTGAATTAAGTAGATAGGACAAGGTGCAGGTAAAGCAGGGGAAAGATTTAGGTCATTCTGACCCCCTGCAACAATATTATCAACAATTTGTTAAGAGATGCAGCCTTGTGGCAACCAAATCACAGCTGATCACACGTTCTATCAATCCATTACACATCAGAATCATCCTTCTCTTGTCACTTATAAAAACATCAAGAAATGTCCACCCAGACAAAAGCGAGCAACACGTTAGCCTATTTAGTTCTCAAAATAGATGCACAATGACAAAATCTTTATGTACAGACTTTTAAGTTGATGCTCAACTCACCGCCCCTTGTGTCTTTCTCCCAAGGAAGTCTACGTGTCTCAGTCTCAATGTCTCAACTGTAACGGTGAGCAGAGTGAGAGACTGGTCAAGGTTGTTGACTGGTTTTATATAGAGCAATGGAGTGACACCTAGCCATTCCAAGGAGAGTTACTCTATAATTAATTCTCACGGTACTATACGAGTATATGGAGGATTGATGTAAAGCATGGATGTGGACTGGAACTCTGCAAAGATAAAATATTTTATTCACCACCAAAATAGAATTTGTCTTGCATTTTCATCTCACATAAGAAAAATCAAAATTTTAGAATTAAGGGTCTAGATCAAAACATAAACCAATCAATATCAGAGTGAGTCATTAACTATTCATGGAAAAAACAATCTATTAAGCAGCAACCTTTATTCCCGATATTTCTTAAGAATAAATGATTTTAATTATAACAAGAAAAATGTAGATCCCCCCAATTTGTGGCTTATGAGAACTAAAATGCACAAGTCATAAAGAAACTTCAAACAAAAGAACAGTTCCCATGGAAGTTAGATTCAATTCGACATGAAATCACCAAACATTCTATCCTTCTGTTTCTTTCACTCAAAAGCCTTCCCCTCCCAGAACCAAGACCATCTCCCTTCCCCCCTCCCCAAAAACAACCACCCCTGCCTTCCTCCAGTTGTCGCATAGTGCAATTCCTTCAAAATCTGCATTAAACCATCATCTCAAACTAAGAATAAATTTCATTTAAAAAATATAAAAAAATTAAATCAATACAAAAAACAAAACAAAAACAAATTCAACCAAGCTGTTTTGTAAACTTTCCATTTTTTCAGAAAATTGACAAAGTTTCACTCTCACAGTACTCATAACCTTAAACCCAAAGACACCTAAATTCATACAAAAAAAAACCAACAAAAAAACCCCACAAAAAAAACCCAACAGAATTGAAATGGTCTCACTGTTTTAAAGGCACACAGGTTATTTCAAAATATGAAATGTAGAAATTCAAAGACAAAAAAAGTCTAGAGTAATACAAGGATTGGGTTGCAATTTTTTAGTTTGTTTGTTTTTGTTTTTTTTTGGCAGATGACTCATTTTGGAATCAAAACTATTCAAACATTTTATGCGCTGGTTTCCGGGTTTTCATTAATTATCTCTCCTGGCAAAAAATAAACAATGGCTATCATCCAGAACAGCATTATGGTCCAGGGAGACCAAGGTTCTTTAAATTCCCTTTGTTTACAAAAGTACTCAGTACATTCAACTTGTGACCCTGGAGTTATGTACCAAAAGGCATGAAAAAGGGGATGATCAATAAAATGTTATACAAGACAAAAAAATCGGGAAGCATAAGAAAAGGGGGAAAAGTAAGACGACAGCTTTAGTATGAAAGAAAAGAATCAGAAGTAGAAGTGCCCGCCAGGGACACCCATAAACTGCCCACAATTCTCTGAATAAATCAAAATATCATCTTTAAACAGTTACCTGGCTCAGGTGTCGGGAATGCAACAGGCTTGACCTCCCTCAGTTTCTGTCCTGAGCCGGAAGGAAATATGCAGAACTTGATATTCTTTATATATGTGTGTGTGTGTGTGTGTGTGTGTGTGTGTGTGTGTGTGTGTGTACATTACCAGCCAACCCTTTCCTTTTGTATAGCCCACACAGTTTACAGTCTAAAGAATTACCATTTCATTGAATTCATATTGATAGTAATAATAATAATAATAACAATAATAATAATAATCATAACAGTTTATGCTTTTATATGCTGCTTTTAACATATCTGGATATATCCCACAGCGTTTAACAAGAAAGATTGAATTGTTTCTAGGTGGTTTTAGGGTTCAGTGACACATGAGGGTCATAGAGGAGCCCAGAGGAGAATAAGATGCCAAAAGTCACTCAGAGGAGGACAACAGAGAGTGAGCTTAAGAGCATGGGACGTGCATGGAACATACATGAGACATTCATGGGGCATAAATGGGACATACATGGGACATATATGATATGTACATGGGGCACTGTCCAGAGGCTAGCCCAAGACCAAGAGGAGTGGGGGGGGAGAGGGGGTTGTCACTGCCCTACATACCTGAGGGCATAAAAGGCACTAAGTTGATATTGATGTGAAAACTGAATTTTTCTCAAATGACGGTCCTACTCAACCACTTAACACTATCAAATAATGGAGGCAAGAAAAACTGACCTGAAATCTCAAGCAATAGCAACAAAATGCACTTTGATGATTCATTTGATACCTAAGCTTGTTCTTGTGATGGTGGTATGAAAATTCTGGATGGGATTGCTGTTTAATATTTAAGCAGCTTCAGTAATAAAATCTATTAAATAAACAGATAGCAATAGAAGCCAATCCTAGTCATTTCCAAATTTTGTGCAAATTTTCAGCACAAGCTGTATAATCTTTATGGCTTTGATTAAAATTTACTGTTTTTAGAGGATCGTTTTTTTAATAAAACAAATAACCTTCAAAACTTTCATTGCCATTACCAATAGAAGAATTTTGAATTTTAAGTGTTACAAAATAACAATGATAACAATAATGATAATAATAATAGTAATAATAATAATAATAATAATAATAATGATAATGATAATAATAATAATAGTAATACTAATGATGATGATAATAATAATAATATAATAATAATAATAATAATAATAATAATAATAGTAATAATTGTTTATTGTCCATAAATTTGGCAATTTGGCATTTGAGATTACATGACAATTAACAGAAAATGGTATAGACACAGCACCGAGGTGAGTCTAAGCCATAGAAAGAAAGGAAAAATCAGGAAGTCTTCTAAGGAGGGAATCGAACCCAGGACAGTGGGCCTGCCAACTGAGCCATCCGCAACATGGTAAATAAAAAATAGAATAATCTAGGTTTTAAGGAATAAAATAATCATTTTGTGATAGTCGAACCTTTGTAGATACTGCACACATAGCCTTGCCGAGCTGAGCATTCCTGCAGCCCAAACTGTCTAGTCTGCACATCGAGTTCCCCACAGGCCCTTGTAGTGTCTCCTTTGGTAGGCTGGTCCTGCCTCCATGGGACAAAGTCCACCACAGAGTGGTCCACCCATGCAAAACCTGCCAGATCATATGTGGAACAGTACGGCGGGTGGCATACGGAAAAAGGCATATTTTTATCATTTGCCACTCGTAATCTCACTCAATATTGTCTTGAATAGAATTCATCATTTTTCAGCTTAAAATGCATCTTCAAGCTGTAACATTAGGATGATAAACTAGTATTTAAAATTCAAGCATAAAAAATTATTTTACAGAATTTCTTGTCACGGGAAGATGAAGAAAAGTTGTATGTAATTGAAATTGTTGTTTAAAATAAAGAAAAAGCAAATATGATGCGTGACTTAAGTTTCTTTCTTGCTTGCAATTTTGACATGCACACCATTCCTTTAATAGGATGAAGCAAAAACATTTAAATGGAAAAATGTAAAAAAAACCAAAAAACCCGCAAAAAATACAAAATTCCTTGATTTTAAGTTCTGTCTTCATTTCTTGTGATCCAGAGATTTTTCAAGCTCCATGAAGCTGGGTCCTGACACTGTTGAGGTGGTATGAAGGGATAAGGATAACAAAACAAAACAGGATAACCAACAATAACAAAAAAACAAAACCACAAAAGACACCCCACCAATATTGCTGTCCAAGTGGTTCAAGCCAACCCATAGGTTGCTGCCATGCACTGAAAGCCTGAAATGAAAGCAAAACAATCCAAAAAGACATGAAGTGAAATGAAATGAAGATCTTTATTTCATGTCAGAAATAGAGCATACATTGATAAAATTATGAATTAAACCCTAAACGGGTTTTTCTCTGACAACATAAACAACATAAAATTTGAATGGTGTAAACATAATATAGACAAACAATGCATAAAACTATTTATTTAAGAATTTAAAGCCGTCTAACAACATCAAAAGTTTGTCAGTTTCGACAGTTCGTTTATGTGTGAGTGTGAGTGAGTGAGTGTATTTGTGTGTGAGTGTGTGTGTGTGTGTGGGGGGGGGGGGCGGGGTTAGAAAACTTAACTGCGACCCTAAGAATAAATTAAACTTATTGAAGAATACAGGGTGTTGATAAAACTATATGATTATACTCAATATTTCCCATATTAAGATATAATCAAAATTTAATAATATCTTAATATGGGAAATATTGAGTAAATTTAAAGTATTTTATAAGCAAATAATTAAATTGTAAAGAGTAAACTGTTGTAACAGAGGGTAACACGGGTAATAATATGTGTAGAAATGACAGAGTAAGCACAAGCAGGGCAATGGCACTTTTCCCCATCTCACAATGAGATGATGTGTTTAAATTGGACAAAGCTTATGTCATCCCTGAAATGCTGAGGCAACTCATTACACACAACTGTGGTAGCGTATTTAAATGATTGACAATGCAGTGGATGTCATGTGTACAGAGGAATGAAATCTGAATGTAAATTTTAATATGAATTTGTCTTTGTTTATCACACATCCGTGGAAATTCCTCTCTTATGTCTGTTCCCCACAAACAAGGCCTAGAATTGACAACTCAGACTTCAGTCACTGTGTGATGTGTGGGCCCTGCAGTAGGAATCTAACAATGGTTCCTGGAGGATTTCCATTCATAGCTTTTGGCGTGAACATCAAAGGCTTATCCAACTGAGCTAACTTACCATCCAAGCAAAGAACAGGTTCTTGAAATGGTTAACAGTTCACAGAAAATGTAATGAGAAGTCTCAGAAAGTCGCTCAGAGATGATCTGAACCCACGACCTGGTACAGCATCCACTGCCTGACACGGACAGAGGTGACGGTTTCAAAGGCTGTAAAAGCTTACCATCCAAGGAGCAGGTTCTTGAAATACTTAACAATTCATAGAAATAGTCTCTTAGAGTTGCTCAGAGATGATCTGAACCCACAACCTGGTACACTGCTTGACATTGACACAGGTAACAGTTTCAAAGGTTTAAATATAGAGAGATCTCCTTGCTGGTTGACCATACTTCTCATACATGCCTGTGGTTTCGAGGATCAAAGTTCAAATCCTGGCCAAGATAAAGCCAGAAATTTAGAAACCTTTTTTTCTGGCTCCATGGGCTCAATCAGAGATGGGCTGTAAACCTTAAAACCTGCCTCAATAGGATAAAAATTATATACTCCTTGGTAAAAAGTTTTCTTCGAGGCCTGTCCCAAGATATGGGTCTGAACTTAATTTTTTTTTTTAAAGAAGGAACCTTTTTGTGATCAAACTACATCATCTTTTTTTCTAAGACATCAATATAATCAAACTTTCAGTTTTTTTGGGTATAGTACATCTAAATAAAAAAGATAACTTGTATTTTTTAAAAGTCTATGTACAATGCTGGGGTGGATATCTATAGCGTAGAAAAAACAAAAAAAAGTACAGTTACAGAGAAATAGCTGAAGATGTGATTGTAACGGAAATCTGCTCTATAGCGGAGAATTGAGACCCATGCAAGGGAAACAGGGACAACCAAGGTGTCAGTGGTAGCACATCATAGCAGTGTGAAAGGCACAATAATATCCTTGGCAGGAATCAAACTTGTGACTTTCAAAGTCTGATGCCTTAACAACTGAGCAGCCAATGTGTCATGATCAAAAGTGAGGATTTGTTTGTTTATTGATGGTTTAAAGGCCCCATGACACACCATGGTTATAGGGGAAAGTAAGATGATAAATTAGTTTGAAAAAAAAAAGGGAACAGATCAAACCACAAACATAAGACAGTTGATTTACACTAAAATACCATAGAGCGATGATTTACAATGACATAAAATATCCCTTCTCCTGACAACAAACAACAATGGCCAACACTCATGACAGCATAATGGTCCAGGAAGACCTAGGATCTTTAAACCTCCTTTGTGAACAAAAGTAAAAACAAGAGTTGCAAACAAGATAACAAAAACAGGACATCACAGAAAAGGGGAAAAAGTAAAACGATAGCTTCAGTATAAAGAATAAGAAACAATAGTACAAGTGCCCAACAGCTGCCCCCCAAAAGTGGTGAAAGGGGAGTTCAGATAAACCTTTGGTTTCCTGGTGGTCAAGACTACAGTAGCCTCGAAAGTTAAAGAAAGCTAGTAATGACTTTATGAAACTATTTTCACAAACACAGTTAACAGTTTGATAGATAATTAAATCAAATTTCAGATCTTCAGATAACATTCCATAGCCTATCTCATTCTTACCAGCAGTAATTTATTTCTCTAAAAAATAATGGCACCTCTAAAATAGAAAAAAAAAACATGTAGAAAGGACTTCAGTAGATTTCATCCATCCTATTTTCAATATTTGAGATGAAAAACATTAATGAAAGAGGAAAGAGGAAAATAGGTCACCGTGATTCTCAATCTGAGAAAATATATAAAGAAGAGAGGAGCTGTTAGTTATCATCTGAGAAAATAAGAATACCATCTTAATTTCAGTTCAAAATGAGAAAAAGGCAAAAAATGCAAAACCTTCTTACTGCAGAAGTTCCAAATCTTGGAGGGAGTGAAATGAGGCAAGGGAGGCCCCAACTTCCTGGCACTTGTCTGACGCCTCATACCAGCTCAACGCTGTGGCAGTGTTGCACATATTTGTCTAAGAGAAGGAAAACGAAGAAAAGAACTTTTAATTTTAATTACGTTGTAGAATGATGAAGGGACTTTTCACTTAAAGTGATGAATGGGAGAAAGCTACAAGCAAAACTGTATAGAACGAGTAGGTAAACAACCCGAGTAGAAGAAACACATAGGGATAAATCAATAACATTCATATAAAGTGGGAGTATGCAAGCCAGTCTGTGGGGCAATGAAATAACATGTAGAAGGGACAAAGGTTCCATTACTAACCAAGACATCTTGTTAAGATTTTTTTGGGGCAAGATATTTCACTTCATTTGACTTACCTGTCCCAGTTTCGCTTCATGATAAGCCTTGATCTTTACCCAAAACAATATAGCCCAGCCCTACAGGTTGCAGCCCTCATCTGATGTCCTTCTTAGCAGAGTTGATTCAGCTGTGTACCAACACCATTTTCTTAATTATCATTTTCTATCCACTGCCTACTCACACTTCATTCTATAGTACGTTCCACCCCCTAAAAAATCAGGGTTTTTTTTTTTCAAAATAACTTTTATGTCCATGAATGTTTTTTTTTTGAAAGTTTGCATACAGCTCTAAGTTCTTTTGTCTTAACTAAGAAATTTGAGCAATATTTGTTCACTTTTTTACCTGATTTCCTCCATGTCTTTGCATTTTACGTACTAAGAGGTGCTATGTAGTAGAAAGTTTACAATAGTTTATGAGATAAAATTAATCTTATCTTTTGTCAATATAAACTATATCAAACTATTGCCAATAAACGAATAAAACTGAGACGTATGCGTAGTTCTGATATTATTTATAAGGGCACTTGAAGAGTTTGTTGGTATATAAAGCACTTATTCAAACACAAAAGATCTGATTGAAAATTCATACTCAGTTAAGACAAATTTGTATCATGGGCAATGTAAAATTTGAAAACGATCTGTCAAGTGGCAAAAAGTTATTTAGAAAAAACGCTCTTTCTTTTTTTCTTTTTTTTTTGTTCTTTTTTTTTTCCGGTGGAAAAGACTATACCTGATAACAGGCCGTCTTCAAGGCCTGCCAGCCTGAGGGGCAGGCTTCATCAGGGTAAGTGGCAGGGAAGGGCACTGGTGGGAATCCCTTACGAGGCCTCTGGCAGATGAAATGAAACTTCTTGCTACAGGCTTCATTTGACCACAGACCTGCTCTGGAAGATGTTCCAAGGCTGACACACAAGCCATCAGAGGTGGGACCTGGAGAAATAAAATTTGCGGATATCATCAGTTTTTAAAAAATTGAACAGTGACATGCGGTGGGTATAACTAAAAAAAATTGTTTTAACTAGAATAGAGCGGTACATCAACATTAATTTGTAGATGTCACACCTCAAAACTGTGTAGAGAGGAAAGCCAAATCTTGCTTGTTTCACAAAATCATTAATAATTTTTTTTTTTTTTATCCATCCATCAAGCAAAATACAGTTTGATTTGATTTGGAATAGTAGAAAGCTAATAAAATGGAAAAAGACTTTGTACAACCCTCTCGTCAAGAGACATACCGCCCAACTATTCACTTCTGTCCGCCTTGTGAGGAGATGTGCTGACCTCTACAAGTTAATGATTTCTGAGTTCTTCTACCTAAAATCCTCATACCTGGATTAAACTGATCCCAGTTTGAGTAAAATATTGGGCCTGAGCTGATCCGATTCATAAACTGAGCATCAACCTTCGTGGCCGATACACCAATCCAGTACTTTCCAGTCAGAAACACCAGATGCTCACTGAGGAATGAACTCTCAAATCTGAAAAATTAAAATTTTAAATAAGGTTAAAAAAATGTAATCCTCTTCAAACATTGTTCATATTGCAACAGAGGCAAACATTATGACTTCTCTCTTTCTCAGAGTTTTTTAAACCTTTCACAACCATAAAAACCTCTTCAAATGTTAATTTTGTATATAAACAAAACAACAAACAAACAAATTCTTGTCACTGAAAACAAGTTTTAAGCAAATAGGCAGAGTAACTAATTGCTTTGCAATAGCAAAAAATAGGGATCCACAATTTTTGTTTTGCTACCTGAGATAACCCCTCTGGACTTTTTTTCTTCTGATGATACATCTAAGCTTCAGTTTTCTCAACCAATATAAAAGACCTAAATCGGAGAATGAGGGACATTTTCACTTCAGCAACAGTGCAAATGTTAAACAAACAAAAAAAATTCCTCCTGGCAAGGGCTGAGATCACCGCTGCAGATATTGGTAGAAAACAAAGGTGCGAACAATGGGCTCTGAATCAGTTTTTATTTAAGCTACCCTTGCCATTAATGTCATATTTATGCTAATTCAAATGATAAAAGTTTTCTTATCATAAGATCGTTTCTAGTCAATTATGGATATTTTTCTGTTCATTTGTGCGTCATTATCCAAAAACAACACAGTCCAGCAGCTAATATTGTAACTGTCTTTAGTAAGAGATTGTTATTATTGCCTAACAGAATACTATTCAATTTCTGTTACCTGGCAAAAATAATTATTCTGCTACGAGTACCTGATTTTAAGATATTCTAATGTAAAGTTGGGTCATAAAAAAAAAGCTCACCCTGTATTTAGATGGTGCACTACTTGATTTTTTAATTATGTTAAAAAAAATGATGTCACAGCAAATTAACCAGAATATGTGCACTCGTCAAACTAGAATAACACAAGATGCCAATAAATACCTGAGCTTTGACAGAAAACTGGAGCTTTCTCTCTTTCTTGATTTTTTTTAGTTATTTCAATTATAAATAGGAGCATGATAAAATAAATACCAGGTATTTCACTGTTATGACTCATTTAGGAAATACAGAAGTAATGTTGGGGAGCAGACACCTTGAATCAAAGATTCTGAAAATGGTTGTATGAGTTCGGTGTCGAGAGGAGGACAAGACGGAGCCATAGAGAAAGGTAAATAAAGAAAGAAAGAAAATAAAGAGAAGAAAATAAATTGTCCCAAAAATTCGACCTCCACAGCCAGGAAATACAATGATTTGTTCACTCACTGGTCAGTGACAACCTCAATGGTTGCATTGAGAAGCCGGCACATGGCTATCACATTATCAGCCGAAACTCTCAAACGGTCGAACTGCAAACACTTGTCCCTGTAGCCATACCAACCCTGCAGTGGAAAGACATTATTATTCAAATCTGTCTTTTCTTATATCTCTTTTCCTTCTTCATGAGTCGCAGTGATACTAAAATCCAGCAAAGGGAAGGGTGAAGCAGAAGGCCTCTTTGCTGTCTAATAGAACCAACAATCAAGGATTGTAAATAGTTTATAGTTACAATAGATAACGATAAGTATGAATTACCTTTACTTTAACAGGTACTTAGATAGATCAAGTTAGAAACTCATTCCAATAAAAAATGATTTGAAAATCCCTCAAAAGAATACATGAACAATTTTACCACAACTTTACAGCAGTAGCATGCATATTGTTCAGATAGAGTGAAACTCGTAGGATTAAATCTTACCCACCCTGTCACAGCCACTGTACTCCATTTTCTTGCCCTCACTAGAAGGAGTCTTGCTAGACTTGCAGACATAAGGGTGTAGACTCTCACTGAACACATTTCTCCAGCCTTGAGTCTACAAGTACGGGAAGAAAATAATGAAGGTGAGAACTGAATGAAATAAACAAATGGAACATAAGCATAACATGGTGTTATCTTTTTAAAACTCCATTCTATGGGAGATGGATGTAAAGCTTGAAGCTCCCAATGGTTGTAGACAACGGTGTCTCTCCGTCACAAAATTGCAACATGCCTAACAGATGACTTGTGTTGTCATATATGTTAATATGTGCATTGTCTGCCACGGATATGGTAATGCCATAGAAAGAAAGGAAAAAAAAAAAAGAAGTTGTCAGAGGAGGACACTGTGCCTATAATATTTTATGTTCATTTTGTTCTATTTCCACAAAACCTGGTTTAGAGACAACCCACACCAAAGTGCACACACTTCTTTACCATAAAGAGGAAAATAAAAATTTGTTAGCTGCCTAAAACCTACTTTAGCTCCATAAATCGTGATGACAATCATGTGAGGCATAGAAATATTTTTGTGAGACCCTTGATACAGTGAACTCCAAATATTAGAAAAGTGGACAGAGAAAAAAGTGGAACAAGAGTGACGATGTATCTTAGACAATCTTGGACAAAGAAGCCATGTCAAAAATTGGTGAGTTAATGTAAGCAGGCTGCCATCATTTAACTTTGGCCAATCAACCGACCAAAAATTACACCTGAAACAAAAATATTATGAAAACTGTTTGGGTATTTTTTCAGTCCTATAAAAATTGAATTTTCAGGCAGTCAGACATCTCTGACTTAGGCTCCCAACAATGGACTGGGTCAGTCATAAAGCGTAAGCTCACTGCTAACGGCAATTGAGCTTGTGTTGCTCATCACCAGGGAAATGTCTAGTCCATTGGGCCATTCCACCCATTTATAAGGCAAACAGAAATTATGTGCTTCATTCATCATGAAGCATGCCTTAACTTCAAATTCGTTGTTCTCTAAATTCGCTTGTAAAGCACACAATATTTCCCTAAGGCTATTTTAGCTGCAATTTTTTTTATAATATGATTTAAGCCCACTGATAGCAAATAATCAAGTCAAAAAAATCTCACTTCTTTAGAGTAGAAAATCCCAGGTAGGACCTCCCCTTCTCTTAAGTCATGACTGAGTGAAGTTTTTCTTACATAATTTTAAATTGGGATAGTAATAATAATAATAATACATAACACTTATATCACACATTTCCATTACTGTATAATGCTCAATGCACACTTTGATACAGTGAAGACATTGAACTATTCACATTATATCACATCTCCCAACTTCAAGTAGCGATCATTCTATGCATCCTCTTCATCACACACAAATTTGTCGCGCCAGTTTCACTCTTTTCCATCTCCACAATACCTGGTTTGGAGAAAAATCCACTTCAAAGTTCACAGCTTTCTACACCGTAAAAAGGAAAATGAAAACTTGTTTCTCTAAAAACCTACTTTAGCTTCATAAATTGTGACCACAATCACATGAGGCATTGAAAATATCTTTGTGAGGTCCTGGATACAGTTAACTCCAAATATTATCTCTTTAGGAACATCCTTGTTTGACAACAAAAATTGACATAAATTCACCTAAAAATTTTAAACAAAAAAAAAGACAAAGAAAGCTACAAAGTCGTTTCATCTAGGAAACCAAATAAAAAAGATTGAGAAATGTACTGCAGGATGTAAATAATAGTTTGTGTTGATGAGGAAAGAAGGACCGTTGAACAAATAACATAATTTTTAAGATATCTCCCTACCAGCGGCCTGAGTGGTGATACATCTGAGAAGAGTTAGAGAAGTGGAGATAGAAAAGAGCAAGATTGGATTGGCAACATGCTCTTTGATAATGTGCCAATTTATTCATTTCAATAATGAAATAAGGAGAAACGGAAAAGTCTTTTTTGTTACAAACAGCGGTGTGTATGATGACGCCATGCTGCTCCAGCCCAGGGTTGACACAGGTTGGTGGTAGTCCCACTGTGTGTAGCTGGTCTGCACAGCTTTGGCTCACCACTGGAAAAATAGGGGTTTACTATTGTCATTGAAGCCAGTCCAGGCCGTCTCAATAGCTATGCAAAGAAACAAAATCAGGGATCAATCTCAACAGCTATGGAAAGAAACAAAATCAGGGATCAATCTCAACAGCTATGGAAAGAAACAAAATCAGGGATCAATCTCAACAGCTGAGACGGTTGTCCATTCAATAAGTTCATTTTTTAATTTTTGTTTAAATTTTGGAGATGTTTTTTATTCATATCCTCAAAAATTCTATTTACAAGAAAATGTCTTTCCTTTTCGCTATTTTCTATGTAGTCTTCCAATAATGGAATAGTTCATGATAATATGGGAGCAATTTTAAAACAGCCTCCTCATAGAATCTCCTGCCAAAAATGAAAAAAAAAGTTCAGTGTTTCATTTAAGTGTATCATCCGACTCAGAACGTTTTCCTCCTTAGAGCTTTAAAAACAGATGATGGTTACAGTGGAATCTGGATAAGTTCACCTTACTTCAAGGCAACTCTCGCTTAAAGTCAACACATTTTCTGTCTTTATCTTACTTTCTGACCTGGATGTGAAACTTACTTGAAGTCAACACTATGGGACAGAATGGGGTGGTAATATCCTTGTAAAAGGTAACAAAATTCGAAGTAAGAGAATGTTTTGCTCACCTCTTTTCATTTTTAACCATTCGCCGTAACACAAAATGAAGGCTGGTGTAATCAAACAAAACTTCATCACTACATCCCACTACATCGCAACTAAACCAGGTGGGGGAGGGGGAAGGAGGGGGGGTAAAATCAGTGGAACGAAGCTGCATGAAGCAAGCACGTTCCACCACTCCATCAACAAAACCATGACCATTTTGACACTGTTTTACTTCACTGGCCGCCTGATATTGCCTCTCAAGTCACGTCTGCGCGAAGTGCCTACTTCACATCACACAAGTATACTATAATAATAGTATTATCTTAAAGTTACCCGTTAGTAGGTTACAACCAAGGTCACTGCTCTCACCAAGGATCTTTTATAGTATTCTGGGGCTCAAACCCTGTCCTTATGTGTACACATTAGCTCAGTGAGATTATTCGCGTGCCTCTTCTCATTGTGCTTCTGGTTTAGTCATAGCATTCGCCCTTTTGTTAGAACAAACAAAACAAACAAAACAAAACAAACAACAACAAAAGAAGCCCTCTGCACTTTTACCCGAATTTCACAATCTCTGGAGAAAATAACAAATTATGTTGTACATAAAATACACACACACACACACATACACACACACACATACACACAAATACACACACACACATACACACACACACACACACACAAAATTACTATAAAACAAAACAAAAAAAAGGAACCATGAAAGCAACAAGGGCCATAATGTACTGTGATCCTACTACATATTGTTCATTCAAGGCTCTACATCCTTGCAAATTGATTAAGTCAACCTTGCTTAAAGCCAACACTTTTTCTCAATCCCGAGGTATTGATTCCACTGTACTTGGTGAGAGATCAGGGCAATCTGGGAGTTATTCAACTTATGGCCCTCAAAACTATGAAATTTGCACGGTAGTAATTTGGAAACGGTCTGCTACTTTAAAATAAAACAATCAATTTTCATAAACAAGATCTTTTCTGTTCCCTTAATGAATACTTTAGTCATTGGAGATAGGCATGTGGTGCTCCAAATCCATGTGCCAAATGTTTCTTAAAACCTAACTTATTAAATGGACAACCCTTGTATATGAAGAAAAAAAAACTCAGGGATAAGTCTCAATGGCTATGTAAAGAAAAAAAAAGAGAAATCAGTCTCAAAAGCTACATAAAGAAAAAAAAAATAAGAGGAAGGGAAGTAACTTTGAACTGAGTTCTTACATGCAATAATGTTTGTATTGAAATAGCATTTCAGGAATGGTAAAACAAAGTGCCTTTTGAAAGTTCAATTCTTTTCATTCATCGTGAAACCAATGCAAAGTTTCTTTTTTTCCATCAGCATACAATACAAAAACAATGATTGGCTGACGAGTATCAACTAATATACCTTTGAACCCCAGCAGGCTGACCACAAAGTCATTCTCCTCTTCACTCTGTATATCTACCAGGTGAGACTTAAGTTTCTGGCAGTCTTGCTGAGCTCCAAACCAGGTTCTGTGTGTGGTGTCATCCACATAGTAGCACAAGTCCTTGTACTCTGCCCATCCAGTATGGCACACCAGACTCTTTGGACCTGTGGGTGGCAAACAATGGCACCAAAACATCTATGACACACAAATCTCTGATACACAGATATTGTTTTGTTTTGTTTGTTTATTGGTGGTTTTAGGGCCCCAAGACACACGAGGATCATAGTGGAGCCAGGGGAAAGCAAGATGATAAAATTTGTTGAAAGAGGGAACAGATGAAAACAAACACAGCAGAGGGAGATGATTAACACTAAAATATGAATATCATATCTCAAAATACATAGACACCAGAGAGAGAAGATTTACAATGACAAAAACAACAAAAAAGAACAACAAAAAACCAATGGTCATCACCCACAACAGCATAATGATCCAGGAAGACCCAGGATCTTTTGACCCCCTTTGTTTCATGACAAAAGTACTCAGTACGCCTAACTTATGACCCCGCAGTTATGGACCAAAAAGCATGAAATAAGGGATGACCACTGAGTTGCAAGCAAATGAATAGCAAATAGTTAGACACAGTGCCGAGGTGAGTCAAAGCCATAGAGAGAAAGGAAAAAAACAGGAAGACGTCGGAGGAGGGAATCGAACCCAGGACCTGCCACGGCACCGATTCGCCTGGCCACTGCCAGAACAGCCGGCTTACCAACTGAGCCATCCGCCAGTTGCAAGCAAGAAATCAAAAACAGGACATCACAGAAAGAAGGGGGAAAAAGTAAGACAATAGTTTCAGTGAAAAAAAAAAAAAAAAAGAAACAGAAGTAGAAGTGCCCAACAGGTACACCCACCAACAACCACCTGCAAACAAAACCACAGCATACACTTCACCATACAATCTTCATGGTGCTACCATGATGGTCTATCTCAAAGATGGACCAAGATGACACTAACTATACCACTTGAATATTCCTTTCAAAGAGAAGGATAATTTATCAAGTAAAGCCAAAATGAGTAAACACATAGTTCATCAGATGTGTCCACCCCAATACTGGATGAAAGTCAAGGCTTCTAGAGTTCAGGCAATGCAGGTCCTCATCTATGACTGCAAGCGTACACATGATTATCACATATATAATATAAATCAATATAGTTAAAGACTACAGTATACTGCAAGCATCTGTTTTCAAACAGTTTTTATTGATCATATTGATAGTATTGATCAAAAATTAGATAAACTATAATGGTAGCACTTAGAAGGCACAATCTTTTCCTTTCAAATTTCTCAAAGAGATCTGCTATAGACCGGGATATGAAAGCTTTTGTTTATGTTTATTGGTGGTTTTAGGGCACCACGACACACAAGGGTCATAGAGGCACCCAAGAGGAAAGTAAGATGATAGATTAGTTAAAAGAGCAGATAAA
>JBCIKM010522818.1:0-18883 GCA_039654465.1 Melibe viridis | reverse complement strand
GAAGAGCCCACCAGGGACTCCTACCAACCACCCGCTGCCTTTGGAGGGTTTTCACCTCCTGCCGGCCCGCAGGGGACGTATTATATTCCCCGGGTCCCCACGGGGAGATCAGGTTAAGAGATCTTTGAATAATTTTGAATAAATTGAGTTGCTTGAGAAGTGCATATTTCTCTAATCAAATAAAATAAAAAGACTCAAGGGCAGGGGAATTTACATGACAAAAGTGCGCCTCAATTTACCTGACAGCTGCTTCATCTTTCTCATCATGAGAGCCAAACAGAATTGCAATGGACAATTTATGACGTCTCACCCTCTTTGTAGAGCCCTGTGAAAAACAACATTAAAATAACAACACAAATAAGATTTAGACCACATAATTTCACAGTTCACAATCTAAATAAAAAATAACATCATCTATTTCTATTGAACAACCAAATCTTTATAACAACTCTCTTCCTTGAAATGATTTGTACATTGCCACTTTAAACCAAAGGAAGGTTTGAATGACCGAGTGAGGGACACAAATTGTTACAGCACTTCTATATCCCTTTGTATTGCCTACACACAAAACAATAAGACTAAGAGCATTTTAAGGCAATTATCAAAGCTGAGCATCATTATCTACAAACACAATAATAAGAAAAAAAAGCATATAAAGGCTATTATTATCATAGGCTAACAGCTCTTTCGGTTGATAAGATATGATATTATTGGCATCCTTATAATATCCTGATAGTTCCTGATGCTTCTTGTAATCATTGTCATCGTTTGTTGTAGGCTGCATACCTCTGAGTTGAGACTCGACTCCAGCATGGCCTTGCGGTGGTGGCTGTTGAAAGAGGTGGTCTGGGAGCGCATCCAGCGTTTGTGCAGGCTGCTGTAGCTGCTCAGGCTGTTGTTGCTCGGGGACGGGAAGGACGATGGAAAACTGCCACTCGACGTCACTGAACGGTGGCGACGCAAAGAGAAAAAAGCAGATTTGTCTATTTTAAAGAAAGAATTTGCAGATGATTTCCCATAAACAGCATGTACATTAATTATAGGCAGACAAAAGTTTGGGTGGCTACTACGTGTTCATTTTTTTCATCAATGACAGATTTTTTTTGTTTTGAGGTTTTTTATTTTAACTTTTTCGCATTTTGCACACAACCTTGTCTCTGCCTAAAACCAAAAACTGTAATGCCTCACAGAATGCTTTTCATTAGCAAAGATTATGCTCTATTTATAGCAAAGCATTGAGAGAATGGTGCCACAAAACCCTTAGAGAATGGTGCCACAAAGCACTTGGAGAATGGTGCCACAAAGCACTTGGAGAATGGTGATGACTGTAAGTGAGCATTATAAAAATAATATTCTTTACTTGTACTTTTTTAACAAGGAGTCATGTGGTCGACTTCCTGCTTCATTTGGTGTTTGTATGACCTAAATGTCGCAATATACAGTTTAATTCTTACTTGAATGTGAATGACTCAAATCAAGTTAAATAATCTAATAGGCAGGAAAGTTGTATTGTGAAAGAAACAAACCTAAGAAGCTTTTAGGTTTGTCCAAATTTTTTTTTTTATCAATTAAGGATGAAATTTTATAAAACTGGATTGGTAAGGTCATAAACCAAATGTCTAATAAACACAGATGATCTGAGAGATATCAAGTTTCAAAGAAGATACAATAAAAATGATCTTACAGGAAGCAAAGCCATTGTCATCATCAGTGCCATAGTCAGACAAATCACCAGAGGGAACATCAACAGGCCGGCTTTTATCTGAAAAAAAAAAGAGAAAGAAATCATTACACCAATATAATAAGACAATGATCCAGAATTATTGATGAATATTATGAGTTTGCAAATTAACAATATAGCTTCTTTTCTATGAATTTCTTTGTTTTCACAAAAGATAAAAAAAACAACTGAGTTAAAATTACAAAAATTGCTGCGCACACTTACAACTGCAGCTGGCCTCCTTATACTTCTTGATGGAGAAAGATTCACCAGAGGAGAAATCCATCATGGAATTCACCAGACTCAAAGAATCTGGCTCAGAGTCACTGGACAAATAGAGAAAAACGGATGAATAAATAAGAATTCACAACAAAAATATATTCCCTTCTTCTTCTTCTTCTTTGTCATTGGAGCTGAGCTAATTTGGCGTTTGAAGCCCTGCTTCACTGAATGGTGGCTGTTGGCTGGATGGCTTATTTAAAATCTTTCTAGACATATCTTTTAAAAATAATTGTTTATGTCTGTCTTGTCATGCTGCATATAACTTTCACTGAGTTACGTAGTTAATTTTATGGGACAGAAGAGAAAAAAAATATTTAAGCACTCACCACCCTTAAAAAGGATTAAGCAGTTAATAGAGGACAAAGTGTAGATTAAGAAGAAAAAAAAAGAAAAAAAGTTTTCAAACAGTAATTATCCCAAATTTTTTCTTCCTCAAATGTTAAATATACAAATAGACTAACTGCATCAAAATTAGCACTAATATTGGCTCACACTAACATGCTGCAATGCCCTTTTAAAATCCTCAATCTTGTCTATCATCAATATGTT
Organism: Melibe viridis; assembly: GCA_039654465.1. Lineage (NCBI taxonomy): Eukaryota > Metazoa > Mollusca > Gastropoda > Nudibranchia > Dendronotidae > Melibe > Melibe viridis. The sequence continues at coordinate 16,332 of JBCIKM010522818.1, read as the reverse complement.
ATATGTTGCCTAATTGTTCTAAACCATTACAGTCAAGGAATTACAGAGTTGGATAACCGTTACATAAAACTGAGAAATACAAACATGTGATCGTCCGTCCCATGGTATGGTATATCTATAATAAATAATAATAAATAATAATAATTCATTTTTTGTAGCCAAGGCCTCAAAGCGATTTACAATATGCAAACATATCCGTACACACACTCACACACATTTCATGCACACACACACACACAAAAGGTACTCATCACATTAAAAATACTATTTTACAAAATATTGCACCAGCTTTCAAATTGGTAAAGAAATAACAGAAGAGACATTGACATCCACAACTAATAGCCTAAAATATCTGCTATCCCTAACATTTATCCCTCAAATTCATGGGTGGTACAGTCCTTTGGAAAAGTGAATCTTTGCTCTTGGATGGAGGATGGAGGATGGAGGAGGGGATGGGGCAGGGTACAACACTTACGAGAGGGACTCTCCTTTTGGCTTCTCTGGGGTGAAGACCTTGGTAATCATTAGCTTGTGAGGGGATCTAAAAAAACAAAAAAACACACACACAAAAATCACATTATTGTAGGTAAATCAGCATATGACAATTAACTGTTTTTCTCCTAATTCTTCTATAACTGTTAGATACAAGGAGGGGTGAGACATGGGTGTTGGGGAATGCTTGTAAGGGTCTATGCTCATAAGGATAAGAAAGAAAATTTCAATCCTACACTTGTTTACACCTGACAGGGTTGCCAACTCAAAAATTATTTTTTTACTGAACTTTCTTTGTAAAATTACACCAATCTGCACATTCAATAAGTTGAAATCCTTATGTACCTGTGATTGGAAAACTAAAAGGTAATTTAACACTCCTTTCTTTATTTGTTCTGCTTTTAGCCTTGGCCTGTAGACAATGCATGGATAACCTAATCTGCTCGCTTTTATGTTTTGAACAGTTTTTATGATGCTGACAGTCATATCTTGGTAAAGGTTTTGATCCTCCTTGCTAAATAAAAGAAAAAAAAACACAACAACTTAAAACCCCTAGATATGCGTTCTATCCCATTGCACTTCCACTAAGTCTCAAGAGGGTCCTAAACTTTAAGAGCAATAGAGGCAAGAATCAGTGAAAGTACCAGAGTTCAATTTCTTGAATGTCTGCCCTGAACAATTTGTATACCAGTAGCCTCCGTCTCATTTGATGCGATATGCCTGCCACAAACACGATAATTGGAAAACTGAGAGAAAGAAGACTTTTGACTCGAAAGTGTGATATCTGGATGTAAATAATACATTTTAAGGCAGATACACATGATAAAAACAGTTTTCATAGCAGAGATGAGGTTTGTTATTGCCAAAGTTGGAAAATACATTAATCGCTTGCAACCTTAGTGAGATAAACTAGGACAGTACTGTGTGCGCACATCAACATGCAAAACATACTGCACACTGTGAACACATCACTACACTTATGAGAACAAGTTGATGTCAGACAATTTGGCGAAATATAAAAGAAAAATCAGTAAAATATTATTTGCATTGGTAAATTTGGTGAGTCTGAGAAAATTTAAAAATTGTGTTCTCCATAGAAAATCAGGATGCCATACTTGAAATTAATTTGAACATTCAGCAGCTATGCCATAGTAAACACCAGCTTGGCAGATACCCGATGTTACAGAATCCTGGGTGTTATCTTGTTATCTTGTAGAACTCTGTACAATTAAAAAATCACATGTGCGGCCTCGCTGCCCCAGTTACGGAGAATCGAATATTTGACAATAACCACCATAGTGTTCGGTCACCAGCCTAATGGGAGTTAATGGAAGATTCGACATATGCGGAATTCCATAATTTTACATGAAATTGGCAACTCTTCCATCAGCTGAAAATAGTGTCAATAAATTACTTCCAATCATGGCTCACCTCAAGACGTGTACCTTGAGGGAAGACCCCTTGTAAGCCATGGGAGCGGTGCCAAACATCATCTCCTCCAAGACTTTCACATCACTGCCCAACTTGAGAAACTACAACAGAAACAGCAGAGAAAAAATTTAAAATAAAAGATGTGTAAACGTAAATTTCCTTTGTTTTTGTAACAAAGAAAATAAATGTCAGGATTTCCTTTTTAACTCTTGCTTGAATCTTAAGATGAAGAAGTCAGTAAGTGTTATATCAAACTGTTTCCTTTTATAAATTAAAAAAGGCAGCAATTTTCTCAACGAACTTGTATATTCTTTATCCTCAAGAATCTCATTTAATTTTAGAACCTAATAACAAAACTCTTCCCATCCCCCTTATCAAAGCTACAAAACTCCATCAAATACAGAGAGTAAACTTCTTCAATCTTGAAAAAAAACAACTGGTTTCATTGTACAATAAATGACACAAATTTATTTAAAATAAAGTTTGGAAAGAAAAAAAAAAGACAAGAGAAATAAAACCACATAAAAATTGCCCCTACCCTGTATTTGGGTCCCTCTTTGTTTGGTGTTGTTGAGTCTTTATGGCAATTGGAGGTATGGAATTTGCTCTGGACAGCTTTTGGGGATGATCTCAACAGGAAAGTTTTCTGTGAGTGTAATCATTGAAATTTTTAACAAATAAAGATAATATATATATATATATATATATTTTTATATATATAATGACTCATCACATAAATCAATTGAAGTGTCCTGTCAATGGATTACAGTTCACTTCTGAACTTTATTCTAATAATTAATTTAACTGTCCTTTTTTTTGTTTGTTTTAAAAAGCCTTCAAAAAGAAGTCATGCACACTGTTTCCTGTAATAAAAAAATACGAACCACTGTCAGTGAATATCAACAGTTTAAAATTACAGTGTAAATGATCATTAATGTTATTGTTACCTTTTTCATGTTGGAGCATTTTTCTGCTTCGTCAACAAGTGTAATGGCATCCGAGTCAAAGAAAGGAGTCCTTCCTCTCTCTGAGTCTGCAAGGATGACCAGTCTAATTTTGGATTTGTCCAATTTTTGAGAGCCATTTTTCCTTGATAAATGAAAAAAAATGGGTGGATGTGATGAATATTCAAGAGCTGGTTTGTTATGTAAACAGAATGGAAAATGACAGGATCCCAAAATTTTAGAAGTGTAAACAGCAGGGAAAGCTGCAAAGAGATAGACCAACATGGCAGGAGACCATCTCAGACATAGTAGAAAAAAAGGGTGCAACCTTAAAAAAGGGTGCAACTTTCTAGATGCAATAAGGAAGACTTTTGAAAGAAATAAGTGGCGAAAGTGTGTGCACAGCAACTAAACCTTACACCTTAAGGTATGAAAGGTTAAAGAAAGCTTATTGACAAAACTAGAATTGCTGTATGATGGATAAAAATGAAAATGAACTCAGAATGATCTGTGTTTCAGTTTCCCTTCCTCATCCACATGTATTATTTAGCTTTCAGCTGGATTAGTTGATCACCTAAAAGTCTATGAAGGAATTAAACAATATAACAGGACAGCGGATTCTTTTTTATTGATCCCAAATAGATTATTCTGAGTTGTTTGTAAAAACACGATTGACAAACTATTACAACTAAAAGGCAACCCAAACAAAATTCCCACTCAATTCCTACAGTAAGTCAAGTTGTGGTTACCATCAGTATTATTTGTGCCTTACAGAGGAAAAAAGAACTCCTACTACTTTGCACTTCAAGTTCACATTATATCAAGTATGAGCAAGTGCTTCAGATGGCTTTAACTTTTGCAAAATCATTTAAAGATCATGATATGATTGAAAATAGAAATAAAAAAGTGTTTCTCCTATCAAAGAGAAAAAAAAAAAAAAAAAAGCAAGAAAAACATGCAGTATATTCCTATCAATTTACCTGTAATTTTTAAAGATATCCAAAGACAGTAAAGAGTCCTTTGAAAGGTGTCCTGTCACCATATTTCAGATCCCTTTGCTGATGATTTTATCGGGGATTTTTTTGGGTTTTTTTAAAAGCTCTTTGACAAAAGTTCCAAGAAACATTTAGCGCAGTTTCACAGATTCTCCACAAAATATTTCCGATACATCCTGAGCACAGAATTTATCCTCGACCTTTTGATTAAATCATTGCAAATCAGGAAATGAGAAAATTGGGAGACCAAAGTAATCAATCACTCACATGTGTATCAGGTGGAATATATTTTTTTGTCCCATGACAAGAAGGCTACTGTGTGTCCAAAACAAGGAACTTATCACATGATATGAGCTGATGAGTGTACCCCGGTAAAGCATGTGACACTCTATCATGGCATCAATTCAGGACAAATTTTATCACACCGTATCTTAATCAGGCAAAGATAAGAGCTATGACCTTGAGACTCATAATTTTATGACAGACACATGATGTGATATCAGTCAAAACATTCACCAATAGGTAATAGGTGCTCATTTCAGAGTGGCAGGTGAATTACCATGCATAAGATCAGAATTACTCGCCAGTAAATATGCCAAACTATAGTCTTTCTTACAAAGCTTTATCCCGGAATGAATTTCCCTCCCTTTGCCTAAAGACAAAAAAGCACTGCCTAATTTGTATCAATGCTAATACATCCACTACTATGCAATGTGATATCACGTTTGCCTTCAGCACTGATGCTGCTTCAATATTGTTGTAGTGAATATGATTGGACAACTTGATGTATGATAAAAATTTAAATGCCTGATCTTAAAATTGAATAAGATGTATATAATGAGACAATAATTGTCTTTTTTTCTTAATTGTTCTGTTAAGAGGTTTTAAAATTCTCAAGACGTCATTCATTTTTGCTATCACATGCAAAAACAGCACAATACAAGAATTAAGAGATGCAATTCTCCCAGGACTTTTTAAATTAAATCTCTTGATTGTGTGATTAAAAGACAATTAACCTTGCTCAGGTGGTCTATCTTATTGATGCTCAGGGCCTAATATTGACTTTATATCTCTATCAAAACTAGCATAAAAATAATCCAGATTTTTTTTTTTTTTTTCGCAGAGTGACACAGGGTAACATACTATATTTAATCTAGACAATACCAGATTTCAAAATTACAAACAGACAGATGCCAACATCATTAACTTGCTGATGACTTTTCATAAAAGTAATCAAAGGCTCTATGTTGATTAGTCTCAAAGGCTCTATGTTGATCAGTCGAGTCTTTGGAAATGTTTATTTTCTGGTAAACAGTGGGCATCAAGATAAAACTATGGGAGTCATCACAACATATGGAGCTGAGTTGAATTTTTTTTTTCTTTCTGGGTCAATGCTAAAGACACATAAATTGTAATTGGTTAGATTCTATCCCAAAAAGTCCGGTTATTAGACAATACCTGGACTCTACCTGACAGATAAGATAAGCAGAATTCATTCAACACATCTCAAGAAAAGCCCGTTAGGCCTACTATAATCTTAGACTTGTTAAGTAACCATGCACAATAATTACGTGAAGAGACAAGGTCCAAAATGTGATAGCAACAACAATATTGGGCCATGACCAAGAAATTATCGTTGAGGAGCCACATGACACGAACAATTCATCATCATGTGATGATCTCGAGACTGATTTTAAATCGTAGATAAATGTTCTGGAACGTCACTGAAATCTTCATTCAGACTTCGACTTGAAATTAATGTGAAGAATATAATATACACTTACTTTGATGGATCGTTTTTCACCATACGGTCATTGCCGAGATAAGAGTTCGAATGCTGCTTTGAGGGAAACAATTTTAGAAACATTTTTTTTTTACTTTCTGTCCTCCATGCCGAGGTTCTCGGAATCATTCAATCTCTCAAAGCAGACTGTCTCTCATCGAACTCACATGACTAACTTGCTCTCAGGTCAGGGCAGTTAAAAATATCAACCAATCAAACCGCGACATACTGTTGACACTCAGAGAAAGGGAAATCCATTTTGGTTGGTATTCGAGAGAGAGAGAGAGAGCAAAATCATATGACATTAAAAAGAACATGTATATAGCGAGGACTCGATGTGTCGTATGCGTAGTGCTATGCTCAACTTCGCACCAAGGCGTTTCACATGAAAACGAACACAATAAAAAAGAAAATATGACAACAAAAGCCGCCTGACAGGCGTGTTAATTTTTTTTTTTTTTCGCAGATATAGAACTTTGTCTTCAGGCCTCTGAGCTTTAAATCCATCTCCGACATGATGAGGGGGTGTAGGAGAGAAAGAGAGAGAGAGAGACAGAGAAAGAGAGAGGGGAAGATGGGGAGAGAGAAGAGGGATAGAGAGGGGCAGAGAGAAAAGGGAGCGAGAGACGCAGAGAGAGAGAGAGACAGAGAGAGAGAGAGAGTGTGAGAGAGAGAGAGAGAGAGAGAGAGAGAGAGAGAGAGAGAGAGAGAGAATAAACGCGTGCTTGTGAATCAAATGTCATGGAGTTTTTACATAATATGTTGTTTTGTTTTGTTTTTATCATTCACGCTTTGTTCAACGTTTTGTCACTTGGTGGACCGTCGAAAACACTTTCAGATTTAAATGATGACCGTCATAAACAATTGCACTACATTGTTGATGAATACAACACACCTTGTGATGCTTTTGGGGCTGGTTCGGTTACATAATTGGTGGTGGTATTATTTGGCTGCATTTACGAGCATTGGCTATGGCATAATAAGGAGGAGGAGGAGGAGGAGGAGGAGGAGGAGGAGGAGGAGGAGGGTGGGAGGAGGAAGAGGCAAAAAGAACCCCCCCCCCCCCTTTTATATCCTTACATTATTAATAAGCTTTCAAACAATTTTAGCTGTCAGAAAGTCAGAGAAAGGAAAAAAGTAAATGTTTCTTTCGTGTGAACTTTGACCCTTGATTTGATGTAAGCTTATGTTTGTACCAACAGGCAGGTGAATCACTATCGCATGCCACATCGGTAATCAGATAACACGTACTATCAGATGAAGCACTTCTCGTGAAAATCGAACATGAAAGAAAAAATAATTCGTCATGCGTGACACACTTGCAGTAAATTTGTTTTCCCTTTACCCCTCAAAATTATAGCTAATAGCAATAACAACAATCAAAACAGAAGTAAATGATGATGATGATGATGAGGAGGAGGAGGAGGAGGAGGAGGAGGAGGAGGAGGAGGAGGAGGAGGAAGGGAAGGGCAGGGCAAGAGGGGGAAGAAAAAAGGAAAAGGGGGAGGAGGGGAAGAGGAGGAGGAGGAGGAGGAGGAGGAGGAGGAGGAGGAGGAGGAGGAGGAGGACTAAGAAGAGGGGGGGGGGGAGGATGATGATAAGGAAGGGGAGAAATAGGAGGGGAAGAGGTGGAGGAGAAGTTAGAAGAGTTAGGAGGATGTGGCGGAGGAGGAGGAGGAGGAGGAGGAGGACTTTCGTTGACATTGTGCTCTACATCATTTGACTTGAGAGACTGATCGGGGATCATTATTCCCGGTCTCGTCACACCTGAGTCCCGTGTGTGTACACCGAGATGGCCGGTAGTCTGGACTTCCTTATGACAGTGAGGACAGAGAGGCGTGTCTGTCTTCGACATTCGGAATAACAAATCGTTCGTACGCGTTTGGCGACTGCGTAGTCTATTCGTAATAGCCCAGAGTTTCCTTCCACCCCAGTCGAAGCTCGGGAGTTTTGTTCCTACACTTTCGTAGACAAGTTCTCCTCCTCTTGGCAGCCCACTCTGCCATTCGTTCTGTCATTCAACGATTGGGTCGAATGCGTTTTTGGCAACGAGGCAGCGAACGGTCGGCGTGGGCTCTTCGAACTGCCTCAAGAATGTGACCTAATTCCCGTGGTCCTTCAAGAATTTCACTCCACAAGCCTCTTTTCTCCGTATGTGCGGCGGCTCATTACAGGAAGCCACTCCGTTGGCGCGGTCATAGCGTTCCGGAAAATAAGACGCATAGATTGTCGGATTTGGGCGTCCACCGTGTCGATGGTTGCCCCAGACAGGACTTGCGTAGTCAGCCGCGCTGTAGGCTAGCGCTATCGCACTTGTCCTGAGGACTGTCGAGCTGGCTCCCCAATTGGTACCTGCAATTTTCCGGAGGAACACGTTCCTTTTTTGCCAGTTTTTGGGCGAGCATCGCAGTTTGGTTTCTATACGTGAGGCTGCTGCGATCCAAGATTACCCCCGGAAGCACCCTGTCGTGTGGTACATTCTTTCCACCTATCTCAACCGTCATTTCCCTTTCTGCGCTGCATTTTGGAGATGAAACATCATCGCGACTGTCTTTTCTAAATCCATTTTCAGAAGCCAGCGGTCGAAGTGCTATGAGTTTTTGCCCGTCTCTGCTGAGGGCCCGCTCTGTTTTCGCGTCAGTTTTTGACGTCCCTTGTCAGTGCTAGATCGTCGGCAAACTGGTATTTGGTCGATTCCGTGTTTTATTTGGCAGATCTGATAGAGTGAGAAAAGTGTTGGCGAGAGTACCGAACCCTGAGGTACTCCGTCAACTGACCAACGCGGTCTGCTCCTACTACTACCGGCCAGCTCAACGTGAAACTGACGCTGGCGTAGAAACGACAACAGTGCCCTTAGGGTCCGTTTGCAACGCAGTATCCTGTCCTCCTCCTGCTGCTTCCTGTCCTCCTCCTGCTCTTCCACCTCATCCCTTTCATTCTCCTCCTCTCTATTCCTCCTCGTCCTCCTTCTGTTCTTCAAACTCCTCCTTCTTCGTCTTCTCCTTCATCCTCTTCTGCTTCTCCTAATCCTCCTCCTTCTCGTCCTCCTCCTGCTCCCTCTCGTCGTCCTCCTTCACATCCTCCTGCTCTTCCACCTCACCTCCAGTTCTTCGTTCTATTGTTCGAATAACCGCGTCCTTTAAAAAAAAAGGAGGAAAAGGTTGCTGCGAATAACAAATGCCGCAGAGTAAAAGTGTTTCAAAAGCTTTGAACCGATATTTTCAATTATATTTTGAGACAAAATACTTAAATATGGACACAACTTACCCAGTGATAGCCATTGTCTGGCCAGATATTTCATGACTTCTTTTAGCAATGTTTACTCAATAGAACAACAACTAAAATTGGATAAAACTACTCATTTGTTGAATTCATTGTCGTTATTACACTTCATTTTTTATTTTTTTACTGTTATTCACAGTGCCTTTGTGTCAGGAGAAAGTATTTATTGCTACAGACAAGCGACAATAATAACCGAGCTGTGTTACAAACCAAAAAAATAAAGTAATGACAATAATAGAATGACCAAGCTGACTCCTGATTGGTACTCAAGTGACAAAGTCATGCATTGATGACATGATTCTTTTAAATTGTCATTGAGAAGCTTTATTAGAAATGATCTCAGTATTTGTCAAAAATATTTTTTAATCTGTGTGACCATTTCTTAAACTTTATGCCATTTTTTAGTTGCAATATTTTGTTCTTTGCTGTTGAGTTTTGTTTCCCTCAGAGATTTATAATTCTTCTCATTGGGTTATGTTCTGTGAAGTGATTTCATAGTATTTCTATTAAATTTTCAAATGTGAATATTGTTTGCATGCATTTGTCTCAGCAAAGTAACCTCTCCTATGATAAACAAATTATCCTCTTCGTCAATTTCAGGTGTCTTCGGCTGACATCTGCTCATCAAAAGTGGCAAATGTCACAAAAACAAAAACAAACAATAAACATCAATAATGACGGCGAGTGTGATAACATTTACTTTACTTGAAACCTCTCATATCTGGCATTACAACGACGGAACCACTTCCGCCCTCTGAACCGATGTAAACAGAGGAGTAATATTGGGCAATCCTCTTCATTTTCCTTTGGGTGTTGATATGACTGGGGCATTTCTAGAGCTCTAAACCTGAGAACAAACAAATTCTATAATGAATGTGTTTTCTTTAAAAGCACAAAACTTTTGAAATTCAAATTATTTTATTTACACAGAACACTTGGATGACTGACACAGGGAACTCCAGGCTCGTCAGTAAACCATGGACTGGGTATGGTCGCAACGGGCAAAGCCGTACAAAGTGTGCTTAGTGTCGCTCATCTTTGGCATTTTTCCTTTTGCCGTTGGCTTTGGGTTTCCTGACTGGTTGTGGTATGTCCGAAAATCTGAGAATGGCACTGAGGTTGAGAACTCGTTTGGTTTGTGGGAAATCTGCTCACCTGGTGGCTGTAAAAGCAATCCTTTGCTTGGGAATCCTATTGTTGATGGTAATGTACTATGTATCATTTGTTACTTTTATATAGTGTTCATGTTAAAGAGCATGTCTGGTGTTATTAAATCTTACAACTTTTTACTTTTTTATCTGGTTGATTTGTTCTTAAACTGAAAATCTCACTGCCGGGATATATAAATATCTGTGTCTAATGCTAACCATCGAAGTTCGTGAAGGTGCCATTTGAGAAAAACGCAACAAACATGAACACTACATACGTGGTTATAGCTGACATAATTGTGGTGACAGTAAGCTCTATGTGCATTCTTCATAGAATATGACTATTTCTTGCCCATATTGGTGTAATTTTAGATTATCTTTTTAACTTCCTTTTTTTTTTAATGATAAAACAATTCTCTGTTCACATAAGACTCTCAAAATTTGTTGAAAATCAGCCACAAGTTTCCTCTGTCTCAAATTGAAGTACCTAAGTCTAGCTAGGCCTCTCAATCTGAGGTACTTGATAAAGACTTTTTACATTTTTAGCAGAAAAACACATTTAATAAGCTTTGTTTTTACTTCCTGCTCATGTCCCAGTGCAGGCAACAGGAACAAATTGTAATATAGCTCATTTTTAATAAATCCATCTTCAAACTTTTTTATTACAAATTAAGGACCTTGAACTTTAACTCTTTCATTTAAAAAAATTAGTCAGAGAGCAAATTCTAACAGAAGAGAATTTTGTTTTTTAGTTTACGTCCCTATTTGAAGTAAGTTTCCATCTCAGCTGTGTGAGCTTTTTTTCTTATGCATAAAGTGATTCTGTCTACTGGTTTATTTTTTTAATGTTAAAATTTCTTTACTGGCTGACCATCCGTCATGTCTTTTGACATGTAGAGGCGGCCTGTATGGTTATAATGTGTGGTTTATGTTTATTGTTTGCCAGGGCAGGGATATGGTTTGTAAAGAGCTTAGAAAATGTTGATGACCATGAATATCTGCTATATTTATTTATAACTTTATTTATTTAGGGTTACAAAGTTGAATTTTCACCATTGTACAGGGTGTCCTTTTATTGAAATTGCTAAAAAAAACAAACAGATTCAAACACATGATTTTTTGCAAAAGTTTAGAAAATTATCTAAATTTTGCTGATGTTAAATAGAAAAAAGATACAGTGAACAGTTTTCCTATAGTGAATTCATTTGTTAAGTGTGTTAAAAATGGAAGGCGCTGAATTTTGATGCAGAAGGTGAAATTGAAATGGAAAACAATGTGTACTCCTTTTCAGTATCACCCCAGAATTGAAAAGTAGCAAAAATTAAGACATCTTATTATTGGCAGATAGAGATGCAGGCCTATTGCCTGGTCTCTAAGGTCAACTGGCACTGTTACAATTATTATAAAAGGAGAAACGTTATAAAAAAGAGTAGGTATATTTACAATTATATTGATAAGGGGTATTAGTATAAATAGTAAGTGAGGGGTACTAGTAGATATATGTGAAGTATGAGAAGTAATTTAAAGTGAAATAAAAATAATAAAGTGATGTTGATACCATAAATCTTGTAAAGAGTGAAAAGCTTTGAATGGTAACTAAGGTGAAGTAAGAAAGAAAGATAGTTAAAGATAAGGATAAGGTGAAGACTAGGGTGAAGGTCGTGCAGCATAATTGTCAACATGCGCCCTCCCCATACAAAGGAAAAGAGTGGCTCGTTTGTCTAGGGATAGAAAAGTGCCCGCGGTACCAATCTCGGTGATTCACTTCGAAGAATAGGCTAGACGAACAAAAACAAAAAAATAAATAATATAGGTTAAGATCATTTGGGAAGTCTCACCTATAACCCAGAAAATAGCCCATTACAAAATTACAAGGATAAAATACAATTTTAGGCGTGAGTCTTCCCAAATGCTCTTCTCAAATGAAAACAAACACAATGGGGTCAGAGTCACAGAGCCCGAGGACTTTAAACAAAACATGGAATGCTTCTAACAACTATATTAATTATACAAAAGAATAGAATTAACAAAATCAACAATTTATTAACCTAAAACATGCCATAGCAATTAAAATATCACCAATTGGTAGCTCCATGGAGGGGAAAGGGAATGGAGGGGGAGGGGAAACAGTAAAAAGGTTCTAACTAAAAGAATATTAATTCCTAACTTTCACTAAGATACTAATACTATTCGACAGATTTTTCCAATAATTAATCTTCCAGTATATCACCATAGCTTATGGGAAAAAGACAAACTCACAGAGTCATATTTTCTGAAGAATCCCAAATTAATTTTCTTCGAAACAGGAGAAAATTGTTTTCTCCAATATAAGGTTAATGAGCATTAATTGCTAGAAAGGCAAGTGAATAAATATGTTATTCCCCGCGACTATTTTCAAAATGAAATCATGGATAATCCCCCTAAGATAAATAGACGAAATAGAACCAACATTGAGAGAGGCAAATGATGGGGGGAGGGGGCAGGAGGAAGAGGGGAAGGGAGGGCCCTGCCCGTCCTCGAAATCACAAAGGAGTTCACTCGCTGGCTTCTTTCATGATGGCTGAAAGTGGGAAGAAAGAGAGCTGCACGAGGCAGACGTGTGTTTTTATTCACCGCTGAGCACTAACTGACCAATCAGGGAGGGCCACGAGGTATCAAACGTTGGAGAAAATTAGAACGGTTCTATAGCACACAAGTGAACTGCACTATCGAGCACCATGCTGCGAGCAACAACAACATTATAGTTAATACCAAATGAGAAAAACATTACGACCAATAGCTGGTCGTAACAAGCACCACCCTTCTTGACTTCCACCTTTCCTTGGGTTATGCTAAAGACAGTCTGTATGCAGATGTGCCAGAGACGTTGGCTACCTCAAGTCAAAATACGGGAAGTTGAAGCAATGCCATAAAACAAACAGAGGGAGTTAAAACAACGGTTGGAGAAGTTGAAAGACAATGGCAGAGGCTACATAGAGGTTGATTCTGAAGTTGAGAGCTGATTGCTATTTTTTAGTGAAAGTGGTCAAGACGAGTTCTCTTTTATTTTCATTTCATTTTTGCGTCAAAATTGGGTTCATTCAGTTTTGACCACTCTTCACATATTACGTCACTGTGGATAAACGGGTGGTTGTAACTTTTTTATATCAGGAAATAATAAAAGGACACCCTGTATATCTTCGGCACATCTGAAAAGAGTTCACAAGCACTCCTGGATCATTTTAGTTCTCTTTTCCATGTTCTCCTCTATTTGTGCTTGGTTTGTCTCCATTTGTCTTTCCTCCCAGTATCCAATTTTATGTTAGAAGACTACTGTTAAATTAAATATTTTATCTTCTCAACTGTGTTTTTCCAGATTGGTTCATCTGTGTGGTTGTGCTGCAAACCCTAGCCGTGCCATTTTACATGTTTTCTCTGGTCACTGCCATTCTTCAAAATTTTATTCCTCGAAGATGGCTAAGGACGATAAGCCTGCAACTTTTTCGACGGATTCTCCATAAAGACAGTGAAACACCTGAAGATCTTGCATTTGTGGCTGGTTAGATTTTTATTCTTTTTATCATTTGATATTAAAATTTTATCATTATTAGTGATTACAGGCACCCACTAATGGATGTTGCTATGAAATTTGATCTGACTACTCTTATAACTTCCTCTGTGTGTAAGCAATTTTGTTTTTATCATTTGCATTTTTTATGCAACAATTTGTGAAAGTTTATGGTCAAAAAAGCAATATTTCTGTTTGACATTTTATAATCTTTTATTATATTTTGCCATTTTCTCATGCTTACAAAATAACAACAGTCACAATATAAATATCCATATTATGAGCTATTTCCTCCATTTTAAGTGACAACACCAGAAACTTTATGCTCTGTATCCAATAAGAAAGTGAAGCTTCCATGATAGTTTTGTGGAAGAAAATGATAGAATCATTCACATTTAGATAGTTAATGTAATCAATCAGTGCATGGAATTTTTTTTCTCAGCAGACTTTGTGTATCTTTAGACAAAATTGAGTGTTGATCAAAGCTCAAGGTGTCACTCACTGATTTTTTTTATTGCTGTATGTGTTTGTAGTATCCCCTAAAGGGCTAATTGTCTGAAATTACATGGTGGTCTAAAACAAAAAAAGTGCCCTTTTTTTTCTTCCTCCCTAACATGTTTTACAACATTTTACCATAATTTTCAGGCAGTGTAGACAGCAGGTCTGGGATATTCTTTTAAAACCAATGAGATCAAAATAATGCAGCAGGCAGTAAAATTAAACGAGACACAGTTTGCCACAAGTTCGGTCCTTTTGACACCAGGTTATGCAGGAGACATTTCGGCAGGAACAAAAATCTGATAGAAAGACACAAGAACATTTGTGAGTCATGGATTTGTTGATAGGACCATCAGTCCAGAAGCATGTGTTTTATTGAGCCCATACAGGTGTCAATTAGCTTCTTACCTGACAAAAATCAAGTTCGATTTGCTCAACACTTGAAATTCTTCAGTCAGAGGTTGTGAGACAGAGATAAAGTTCTCTCATGAAAGGGAAATTTCATTCCCTTTGCCGTTATAGATAGTAGTTTTCAATCCATGGCTTAAATTCCGAGAAAATTTTAGTCTTTCTGCTTTGTTATGATCATATTGACTCTGACTTTTGTCAGAAAATTACTTAAGGTCATTATGAAGGATCCACAAAAAGAATGATCTTGAAATTCCAGCTTTTTTGGGAGACATTTCAATGGTTTCAAAAAAAAAAAAAAAGGGGGGGGGGGGGTTGCCCAAGCCAATACCACAAATTTTGAATGCTTTTGACAGTTTTTTACTTATCTAGGTCAGCCAAGGTGACCTTCATTGTTTTTTTCTATGCTTCTTGTCTCCAAAAATTTGTCCATAGCAAGTTCTTTGTCTTTCTATTTGTTTTTTTTGCTCCAGCTGAAATGTCTCCTCTATTGCCTTTGTGTTAGTGCTGAGTGGGACCCCGTGGAAGTAACCAGTAACCACGGATCTTGCTGGCATGACAGTTCCTTGGGACCTGACAAAATAACCGATGGGAGTAACCAGCCCCAGTAACTATCCCCATTTAAGTAGCCATGGATTGTGGTATCACAAGAGCAGCACATTGCACTCGATATCAAGCCACAACATAGAAGTGTGAAGGGGTAGGAAATGAAGAGTACGTAATAGGAGGAGGGGAGGGTTGGAGCAGTGGAGGTTATGAAGTTGGCCGCCAGTGATCAGCAGTCAGGCAGGTTGCGTTGAGCGATGACCACAATAATCTACCCTATCCATGGTGATGAATGGAGTGACGTCTTGGAAGTTTTTTAAACAGGGCGGAGGGTGCTTGGAGTGAATAGAACAGATCCAAGGGGTGGGGGCCGGATGGGTGGTCAAGGGGTTGTTTAAAGCAATGGCATCTGCCTGCAGTAGGTGTAGATCTTGATGTTGATCTTGGTGGTGATATTCATTCATAGGAATGGGGAAATTGGTGGTGGCGATATGAATAATGGAAGGAAAATTCATTATTTTTACCAAGTTGGGCCTAGTGGCAAGGAAGTTTTTATCTAGATAACAGCATTTTGTGTATTTTTAGAGCGCTCATCCTTTAAGGCTGGTAAATCAGTTACCATGGTATGATTGGGGCTGATTATATATGGTAGGACTGCTGATTAAAAATTTTCAACTTGATTAATCTCAGTTTGCGTTGCACACTTAAAAGATTGTAACCTCAACTCATTTCCTAAAATAAAATAAAGACAGACAGATAGAAAATATATAACTAAATAAATTAATTAATTGATACAAAATATATCGTCTAGATGTTAAAACAACACAACAAAAACCCCACACAACTGAAAACTACTATCCATTACGGCAAAGGGAATGAAATTTCCCTTTCATGGGAGAACTTCAATTCTGTCTCACAACCTCTGACTGAAGAATTTCAAGTGTTAAGCAAATTAGCTCTCACCTCTGATTCCTCTCTCGAGCGAGAAGTACGATTATTGTGTGCCGTGGTCCTGTCACACAGTTCTAACCCATCGCATGGATCTTCTCCCTTTGAAGACATCATCCTTTGGCACGGATCTCAACCCGCAGTGGGATGTAAATTCCGTGGAGGAAATGGTTGTTTCCCCCTGTGGCCAAGGGTGGTTACTCCCATGCTTACGAGGTCCTACTGTTCTTCACCGGGCACGGTGGCTCAGCTGGTAAAGAGTTGGACTTCCATGCTGAAGAGCGTGGGTTTGATCCTCACCAGCGCCATT
>JBCIKM010522707.1:2020-18886 GCA_039654465.1 Melibe viridis | reverse complement strand
AGAGAGAGAGAGAGAGAGAGAGAGAGAGAGAGAGAGAGAGAGAGAGAGAGAGAGAGAGAGAGAGAGAGAGAGTTTGTCATTACAGCAGTGACGTGACGTGACGTGACGTGACGTGCAGTCGATGGAGGGTGCCACTCAACAAAATCAATGTGTTGTCTAGTGTGAGGTGTGTGGTGTGTCGTGTGCTGTATGCCATACATGGAAAACCCTTCGTAGCACTCTCTGAACCAGCGATCCTTTCAGCCGAGGCCGAAATAACTGTAGGTGTGTTTGTGTGTTAGCTGACGGGCCTGAACTTCCCGCACGTCGTTTGTCTTTCTGTGTTGTGTTTGTGTGTGCTGTGTTGCCAAGAGAGAAGGGACAACCAAAACAGTGTTTGTTTGTTTGCGTTTAATTAATCGGAGTGAATCGTTCCTGTTTTTTTTTTTTTTTTTCAGCAGTAGTCACTGTCAGTGTTCGCGACACGGGTTTATCGCTGAGCTTGAAACCACTTTTTTTTTTTTGAATGACGGGTGGCCCAGTTGGTAGGCCCGTTGTTCTTGCAGTGGCCAGGCGATTCGGTGCCGTGGCAGGTCCTGGGTTTGATTCCCTCCTCCGACGACTTCCTATTTTTCACCCTTTCTCTCCATGGCTTTGACTCACCTCGGCACTGTGTCTATACTATTTTCTGTTTAATTTTCATCTATTTCCAGTTCCAGCTCCTCATTTCTTGAACAGGGTAACGTCCCGTATTCTACAGCAAGAGAGGAGATGGCACATTTTATTTTGCCCCGTCTGTACTCTTGTTGGTGTGTTTGTTTGTTTATTTGAGGTTTTAGGGCCCCACGGCACACGAGGATCAAAGAGGAGCCCAGAGGTTTGTTTGTTTATTGGAGGTTTTAGGGCCCCACGACACACGAGGGTTATAGAGGAGCCCAGAGGAAAGTAAGATGATAGAATTAGTTCAAAGAGGGAACAGATCAAACCACAAACAGCAGAGAGATGATTTACACTGAAAATTAAATACCTATCATATCTCAAAACACAAATCGACACCACCGAGAGATGATTTACAATGACAAAAAATATCATCCCTCCTTACAAAAATAAGCAATGGTCATAACTCATAACAGCATTATCGTTCAAAAAGACTCAGGATCTTTAAACCCCCTTTGTGTACTGAAGTATTCAGTAGGTTTTACTTGTGACCCTGGAGTTATGCACCAAAAGGCATGAAATAAGGGATGAGCATTGAGTTGCAAACAAGACAACAAAAACAGGACATCTTAGAAAAGGGGGAAAGTAAGACGATAACTTCAGTGTAAAAGAAAAGAAACAGAAGTAGAAGAGCCCACCAGGGACTCCCACCAACCACCCGCCGCCGTTGGAGGGCTTTCACCTCCTGCCGACGCGCAGAGGACCTACTATATCCCCCGGGTCCCCACAGGGAATAATCCCAATGAAGGATGAAACACAGTATATCTTGTTTCATCTTACAGAGAGAAAATACATAAACCCTGACTGATATAAAGAGGACTACTGATACAAAGGACACATTTGGAACGCCCCAAGCTGTTCTTTATCTCAGTGTTTTACTGTAAAAAAAGCATTTATAAAACTGAACAACAAGAATAACAATTAAAAACAAACAAACAACCAAAACCACTCTTATTTCGGGATGCACTTGTAGACACAGCAGTCTTCAAAAGTGACGTGTGTAGTGTGTAGTAATGTGTAACGCGTGTAGATGTCATTTGACACACGAGAAGAAAGACGCAAAAACAAACAAACAACTGCCCCACTATCTGACAACTCTCTCCCAGTATCTGAAAGCTCTCTCCCACTATCTGACAGCTCTCTCACTATCTGACAACTCTCTCCCAGTATCTGACAGATCTCCCACTATCTGACAGCTCTCTCACTATCTGACAACTCTTATTACTCTCAACATTACTCTTGTAGGACCAAACAAATTAAATGCCTATATGAAAAATATTACACAAAAAAAATATATAAATAAAAAAAAAATTCATTCATCATTTCATGAAGTCAACAGACAATCTATAACTAACAATAACAACACAGACCAGTTGAAAAAAATCTTTAAATGAACACACACAGCCCTCTTGTCCTACATGAGACTGTGAAGTGACACACATACCCACAAATGGGAGCACGTCTTGAACTTGAATTTAATTTGCCTCTCAACGTTACCCATTTAATTGGAAGGCGACGATCGTCCTAAAAGCGATACAATAATATCGTCATTGCAGGTAGCAATCAAACAGACACTCACAGTACTTTCTGTGCCGTGCCCTGGGATATCATAAATTGGCTCATTGGTCTTTATATTATCAATGAGAGCAGATGCCAACAAGGTAACAGTAACAGCAGCTATTGGTAGTCTTAAGATCAAGTACAATACCCCTTGTGTTTCTCATTATGCCACGCAAGATTAGGTACGGCTGGCCGGGGGGGGGGGGGGGGATGTCCATTAAATTTGTTCCTAGTCCTTACCAAAGCTTATATATACTCCTACAACGGCATTTTATATTTAACCCGCGAATATAACATGTCTGATTATACAAGCAGCCTGTTAGGCGTGACAGAGAGAGAGAGAGAGAGACGGGTTGTCTTCAGCCACAGAGACCTCTGAGCTTTACATAAATGTCTGCTGGATGACATAAAGTAAACCTGCCCGTAAAGTTAACCTGCCTTCCATAGGTTCCCATACCTCTTTTTGGTGAATGATCGACTGAGGTAATAAGGATTACGTTATTTGCCGAAGAGTCAGTCCGCCTTCTACACCTTCGCATCCCCCAAAAAGGTGGGCTGACTCTTCGGCAAATAACATAATCCTTATTGCCTTTGTCGATCATTCGCCAAAAAACCCCACAAAAACAGTTTCTTTCCGCGCACTGTAAGAGTTGTTGCGTTTTTAATGGAACTCAGAAAATTAAACACCCATGGTGGATCATGAGAAAAAATGAGGTTCAAATGGGGTCCTTGCAGAGAGACTCTGACCCCTGCCCTCTGACACCGTTGTCATCGGGTCACGATATCAAGAAGTGGTTCAGGACACACGCATTGTAACGTAACTCCAGAGTCCAAGGAGTTTGGAACAATGACGACAGAGGAATAAAGAAAGTAAACGAGCATTGAGCACCAATCTAGAATTGGGATGAACATTGAATGAAAGATAATGAACACAAAAGTGGTGTCATGACAGATGAAGGGAAGAGAAAAAAAACACAACAAAATCTTTGCCCAAGCCTGAAGAAGACTACAGGGAAAAAAAAAAAAATCAAACCAGTCAAACAGGGGTCTGGAAAAAAAAAAGAGAAAAACAGAGACTGTTCGGGATGATGATATATTTATAAAGAACAAAATAAAAGTCAATTTCCAATGAGGCAACATCTCTCTTCAGTTGGAGTGGGAAAAGCACAGCATGAAAACCAGGGGGAAATGATTAACTCTACTGCAGTGAGTTCCACCCAAAATGGAACACTTCCAATGTCCTGAAATAAACTTATTTTCAAGCTGTTTTGTTTCTTAAAAAAATACAACAACAATAACTAAAAAGCAATTCATTTTGAAAAAAAAACCACTTTGTCATTTACTTGAATTTAGAGATGATGTAACTGTGCTGATTTTTAAACCTTTATTGAGAGAGCAATGAAAATATGAAACAACTATTCAATAACATGAAATTTCGAATTGCAAATGTTGTGTTTTTACTGGAACTCAGGATACACAATGCGATGATCTGGGCCAGAGAGCGGAAGGGGAATACCATCGGCAATCCCAAAAGGACCGGGGGACTTTTTCAACATGTCAAAGGTCAATTTGTCATCTCTTCATTTTCTGTCAATGATTTGACTTATGACAATCTGGAAAACGTCTCTCCAATACACACACATATTTGGCATGACATCAACTGGGTATAATGGCGCCTGTCATTCTTATACTATTTTAATAAATTATATTAAAGACGTGTATCTCTGCTCTTTCTGTCTGTCTCTCTTTCACCTTTACACTTTCTCTCACTCTCACTCTAAAATTCTCATTATTCGAAATTAATGACCATTTAGAGTATTTCATTTGCTGCACCGTATCCAATTCATCGAATCAAGCTGTCAAGTGTAGAAAATTGAAGGCAACAGATGGAGAAAAACAAAAAACAAAACAAAACCCAACACAGTCCAAATAAACAAATAAATAAACTTGTGGACAGATATAAACCTGTGGACAGATATAAATTTGTGGACAGATATAAACTTGTGGACAGATATAAACCTGTGGACAGATATAAACTTGCCGACAGAAATAACGCACCACTTTTTTGAGGACTGTGAATTTTTGTATGTCTTCATGCCACATATCAACGAAAAGAACCGTTCAAGACACATCCGACTTATAATAATATATAACTTGTCACTTTTTGAGAAATATATAGTCTCTAATTAATAGAAAACTACATTGTCTCCAAAACCAGGATTACAAATTACGCAAATTAGCTCTCAAATTTCATAGCTGTATCAATCAGTATGCTCATCGTGTCACTGTCACTGTCATTGTCACTGTCACTTCCACTGTCACTGCTACTGTCACTACCACTGTCACTGCTACTGTCACTACCACTGTCACTGTCACTGCTACTGTCACTGCCACTGCTACTGTCACTGCCACTGTCTGGCGTGGTGATGCCCATTCAGAGAGATACTCTCCTGCCGCTTTGACTTGACACAGGATGAATATGTCGTCAAATGTTCTGAATAAGCGTGTAAATCTTTCTTGGAAGTCAAACCCTGCCCCCTCCCACCAAGGACCTTCCTGGCTCATGCAGGCTGGCGATACAATTTGTCCATAAAATCCTCTTTCTGACAAATCCCACGGATTTTGTGCAAGATCTAATCATCATGTTCAGGGGTAGCTATTTTTCGCTTTGAACCCTTCCCTGGTACATGATGGTAAACTGCCTGTAACTGTAACATTTACCTTTGACAAGAACACTGGTAAAGAAGACTTTTTGAAGCCAAAACTGCAGACAATCCGCAGTGTACGCATGCATGCGTTTCTGGTGCCCACACACAGCTTGATTGCTTTCGGCTGTTGCCACAGGACGCGCGTGTTAGAAGTTGGTCGCTATGGACACATTTAGTTGATTTCACTTTTTAAAAAAATACATAAAAACCCCAAAACATTTGATGTTATCATTTACACATTTGCAAACGCAATTAAAAATCAATTTTTGCATTTTTTCACCTCCATTAAAGCAAACAAATCAAATGGATAAAAACTGTCAAATGCATCTATTCAAGTCGTTGTACACAATTTTGTCCAATTTTGCAATTAACGACTTTGACCTTTTTTCATTAATTGAAGCCTTGTTAATGAAGCATTTTAAGGGAAAACCATATTGATAGTTACATATTTCAAACGATGCAGAAATGAATTCTCTTCAAATATATTAACTTTTGATGTAGACGACATTTTCTGCAAACGCGTTTGCGTAAAATAGGCTAAAAAAGTGGTGCGTTATTTCTGTCTGCAAGTATATGTATAAAAAAAGTCCAGTCGTGCAGGTGAGAGCTTTTATCAAAGCAATCCCATGGCAAATTTCACTAAGGAAACAGAATGGAGTGGAATGGTTCAACTCAAAGTTGTAGGAAAGAATCCTTTCCCTGTCTTCATTGGAAACTGAAAAAAATTAATACAAACTGTACAATTGTTGAAAAACAAAAAGAAAAGAAAAAAAACAACCTACAAACATATTGCACATCATTTTGCTGAGACAATGAAGTCACCATGACATCACCACTATCAACCATTAACATAGACAGAGACGTTGGAGCTGAAACTTCCAAAAATATAAACAAATAAAATGATTTACAAAAACATGATGCAGACACAATAAAAAAAGCTTGACTAGCAGTAGATATCATAGTCATCATAGCAATTATTCTTCTACCAATCAACAGTTCTGGACTGATGAGACTCTGTGAAAACATCCTGACAGAAAATGTGGGACCATGGAGCACCAGTGACTCCCTCATGGAGTACCAGTGACCCCACCATGGAGTACCAGTGACCCCACCATGGAGTACCAGTGACTCCCCCATGGAGTACCAGTGACTCCCCCATGGAGTACCAGTGACCCCACCATGGAGTACCAGTGACTCCACCATGGAGTACCAGTGACTCTACCATGGAACACCAGTGACTCCACCATGGAGTACCAGTGACTCCGCCATGGAGTACCAGTGACTCCGCCATGGAGTACCAGTGACTCCACCATGGAGTACCAGTGACTCGCTACTCTTTTGGTAACATCATCAGGATACACTTTAATAAATCAAATCAAATCCAACAGTTACATCATTATTTTTGACAGTGACAGGGGAGGATTGGGGGGGGGGGGGGGTGAACTGACACAAGTTTTTTTTTGTATCACCATCAGGACATGCAATTAAGTAAAAAAAAAAAAACTGTTGAAATTGAATCTCTTCTCTTCACTCCAAAATTCCAAGAATTCGCAGAACACAAAATGTGTAATAGCAGGCCAGTGTGTAGAACAAATACGTACACACACCCACGTTGCCATACAAAGACACAGACGAGATGACACAAATTACCGTCACCCCCTCCAGCGTGTACGGGCCAAAGGGAGAGCACTGTGTTAAATCATCCTTCAGGGCTTGTTTCGCCTTATCGGAGAATGACTTACTCCTCTTGACTGCCCCAGATCTTTTGACTTTAGCACCAAGCTTCTTAGTTTTCACCTTCATATCTTTCTTCGTGTCAGGCTTCATATTGTCACCAGCGTCACCACAAAGTTTGTTTGAAGTGCCGGATCTGTTAGACGTCACAGTTGAACTCAACACTGGATTTTGCTGCTTTTTAAGAGATAAGCTGCTGCTGTTATTGAAGAATTTGCTTTGTTCTTGGATGTTTGGGTATGGACATAAATTCGTCCCTTTCGTCACTGGTATTTTTCTGTCAATTGCAGTTTGCTGTCTGTCGTCTTTTAATGGGTTTTGTTTGCTTTCTGTTACTTCCTGTGTTTTATTTAATATTAACGGTGGTCTTTTTTCTGCGGTGACTTTGGTCGTGTTTTGGAAAGCAGAGGAGATTTGCCCTGTTGCATTTGGTGAGTTTCCAGAGGGTTTCAAAGTTGCCGACGCATTGTTTTCAAGTTTTTGATGAGGATTTGATCCGTGGAGATCCAAAGACTGCATGGATGATTTGTCGCTGGATGAGTGGGTTGAAATGAGAGACCCATCCGTCATTGCTTTTTCTTGGGGGACAAATTTTATATTACCCATGGTGGCAGTGGTAGTTAGAAGTTTACTCGAGCTGGGGTCTGTTCCAATTCCTGTGGCAATTTGTTGATGGGATGCAATGTTGTTACTAAAATCTTTTGAAGCGTTAGATTTGACTTTGTGTTCGTGGTTCATAGGTGGCACTGAAGGGACGGGGTTAGAAAAGGCCGTTGACCTGAGAGTGTTGAACAGAATATTGGTTTCAGACTGCGACTGAGTGAGTAAGATAGTGGATTTCCCTGCATCGATTCTGGTTTTACAATCTTTTTCTTGCTCCTTATGATTTGAGACAGGCAGAAAAGACTGTCTTGTGTCAGCAGCCAGATTGCGACCACTGAGAGTTGATTTGGAGAAGTGTGATGGAGATGCCGGGGAAAAGGATGGAGTGACGGCAGTTGTCGTTGCAGGGGGGTTAAGGAGTCTTGGGGATGTGGACAGCGCAGGCTTTGAATCTTTTTTTGTATTAGATGTCGATGTTTGTGAACATGTCACGGATGTTTGGGCTTTAAAAGCTTCCTTTCTAGGGATTTTGGGCTTTGGGGATGTCTTCAGATCCAATAATTTGGGTCGAATCACAGTGGCGCCCGTGGGGCAATCCCGAGTGGAGTTGACCTCCATGTTGGTCATGGAATTTTTTATGGCTGTGACCTGTGGTTGGGAAACAAACTCTTTATCCTTTTTACAGGCGGGTGTAGAAGAAATTTTTTCATGGCTTTGTGGTGCTGTTGAAGTTTTTGGTATTATTTCTGAATTTCCAACTTTTAATCTTGAACCTTCCTGAGATTTGGGGTCATTATGAACATCCTCATTTGTCGCATCTGTGGCTGGAACAGTTTTCATTCCCATGTTGGTTTTCTTTTCAGTGTCCATTTTATCTGGGCAGCGGTCTTTGGCGATATCTTTGACAGGTTTGGGGCTGATTTTTGTCGCATGTGTGGCTGTATTTTCAGTATTTAAACTCTTCTGGGACAATCCAAGCTCTGTATCAGTTGTGTTTTGAGTGTTGGCACTTTTAGGAGTTGAGAGAGACGTGGCTTTTTCGCCCGATTGGCTTGATTTATCTATAGCAATAGGGGCATGAATAGCCGACTGCGTGCTCTGGTAGTTGAGTTTCTGCCGGCAGTCCTGGATAAAACTCACCGGCGGTTGTTGCTCCACGGGAGAGTCGGCGTCCTCAGATTCACTGCCAGAGTCGTCGAAAAAAATTGGCGTGGATTGCCGAGGAGGTCGCAGACCCTCCAAATCGCCAGCTTGAAATTCATTTTTGTCTTTTGGCATCCGAGCTTTCACCTCCCTTCCTCTGTGATCTCGATTTGGCACAGTCAACAACATCTGGCGTTGGTTATTGCTATCACCGAAGGATTGGAGTCCAGTCTCTAAAGCGCCGTTTTCTTGACAAATCGTCATCCCTCCTTGGTTACCCTCAGCAATTGGACGGTGGGACGCAAAATTGTTACAAATGATATTTTTGTTAGAGTTGTTTGAGTCTGTGCTGTTTTCTCCACCCCAAAATGTATTTTCATCTGTATGGTTTCTTGAATGAATGGCAGCGTTGGACGATGATTTCAACTCTTCCTGCCATTCTTGATCACCAGAATTTCTGTTCATGAACATTTCTTCAAACGGACTCTGAAAGTCATCATCACAAGGAGATTCCAGGAAGATTGGAGGAGACAGGGGGTGCTGTGGAGAAGACAAATCTGAATTGGAGTTGAAGTCTTCGCTCGACTTATGAATGCACAGACGGGTGAATTTTCCTCCCCCTTTACTAGTTTGATTTTCATCATAAGAGTCTTTTTCAGGGGGCGTAACTCTACTTAAATGCGGGCTGTGCATAGAGTTGTTTGTATCTTCCACACTCTTGTTTGGATTGAGAGATAACTCTTCAGGGACAACGTCTTGTTCTAACTCGCAGTTATTGTTCTTGCTGTCCTCCTCATTGGTCGGGAGATGAAAGAACGGATTGCAAGGTTTTATGCACGGTTTCTTGGCTGACTCAAACACGTCATCGTCACTCAAATCATCTACTTGGTCGTTCTCTTCTTCACCGCATCCTGTAAATGTAAAGAAAAAATGTTTCAAATTTCAGGACGATTTAGGCTTTAAGACAATAAACAAGGCTTTTCTTTGACTGTTACTTTGCATGAGTTGAAAGGCATAACACCATAGCAGGAAGAAAATGAGCGGCTTAAATTATTTATAACTTTCGGGTAAAAAATGCGTTGAAACATTATTTACATCTCCTTTCCAGTCCCAAATAGACAAATTGTTAGCGTAAACAGTCTCAGTTTGTCGGGGAGTAAATCAACAGGGTCTCTTTGAAAAGTAAAAGTACACGACTTGGGTGGTTTTCTTTATGTTGACAATTTTTATATCCCTAATATATAATAGAAAATAGTATCAGCACAGTGCCAAAGAGAGAAAGGAAAAAAAAACAAAACAGGAAGTCGTCGAACCCAGGACCTGCCACGGCACCGATTCGCCTGGCCACTGCCAGAACAGCGGGCTTACCAATTGGCAGTGGCCAGGCGAATCGGTGGGTTCGATTCCCTCCGACGACGACTTCCTATTTTTTTCCCTTTCTCTCTATCTATGGCTTTGACTCACCTCGGCACTGTGACGATACTATTTTCTGTTCATTTTCATCTACTTAGAACCAACAAAACTTAGATAATTTTCTCAACTTTTTTCAAAAGACTGGGTGTTTTTAACTTTTTTAGTTTTTTCGCTATTTCAATTCTTTATCTGGGAATTATAAAAGGACAAAGCACACTCTGTGCAGCACACTGTTATAAGGAAATGATGGATATAAAGAACAGATTTAGAAGGACTTCATTGTAGGGAGTTACTGCATCCATCCTGACTGATATAAAGAACTCCTGATACAGAAGCACTCATTTGGAATGTCCCAGGCTGTTCGTTGTAGCAGTGTTTTACTGTAAATCAATCATGACTGATATAAAGAACTCCTGATACAAAAAGCACTCATTTGGAATGTCCCAAGCTGATCGTTGTAGCAGTGTTTTACTGCAACTTTTTGATAAAATTAAAAAAAAAAAAATTGATTATTGATAAGATGATAGAACAAGGATACAAGCTAATATTTTATCTTTATAAATAGATTTGGATACTTGCATTCGACTGTTCATTGAACCATTAATAAAATAAGTGCAATCTAGAGCAGACATATTTAGAAGAACTTTTCAGAATATCTGACTTGTTATCAAGTTCCTGTTTGTTTGCCAGAAGGAAGGGGAAAAATACGTCATGGACAATTCACACTTTTCAAATGAACTGTAGGAAAAAGGACAGAACATGAGGGGAAGGAACAAGGAAAGGTTCAGGAATTGAAAAAGATCAAAAAGAATGAAAATGGGCTTTGAAGGGCAGAGGGAAGGACAGCATTCAGGGACAAAAGGAGTAAAAACCAAGGTCTTGTCTTTTCATAATATTCTGAAAATTAAGAAATCTCTATCAAACAATAATTGTAAAATTACGTTTTTTTTTTAGGAATGGATGAGCAATTCAAATGACGTCACAGTTATTTTAGGGATAACACAAAAATATCTTGAAGGACAGTGCAGGTTTGATAATTTGACGACTTCCAAATCCTCTCATCGTATGAAATTAAAAACTTTGTTTCAGTTTCACGTCTCTGAAAAGTCCTCCACTTTCAGCTGCGTGGTTTAAAATTGGATCCAAACAAACCCGAACCCAAAACCTAAAACCAAATCCCAAAAAACAAGCAAGCCAAACGCATTGAACTGGAGTTGCTTGCATTCTTTACAACATAAACCATGCTGTGTGTGTGATAGTAATGAAAGAAACATGGGGAAAATCTCTCTATCAATTGAATGAAAAAGACACACTTTTAAAGTTTAAGTTTTGTTAAGAATTTCTACTTTCTGAGTATGAGTTAGCAAAGCTCTTTGGTTGACGCGTGCACCACAGAATTAGAATGGGAAAATGTCAGACACAAACAGAAGTTTAAAAAAATATATTAAAACAACATTAAAATCACTTTCAATATCACACCAAAGCAAAGTGACTCCGTCACAAAACAGGAAATAGAGAGAAATACCAAGCAAGGGCTGAGGATCAATATATCCACAACACACTTCTTACGAGTCTGTCCTCCTGCCATGATCCCACAAGTTGAGGACCAATATATCCACAACACACTTCTTACGAGATCAGTTTTCCCCAGGGTTCTTCTTTCATGACGACACTCCGCATTTAAATCCATCCTGTTTTCTTTTCCCTTCTGTCTCAGACTAATCGATGTATTAGTTTTCTGTTTTTGTTTTCAACAAATATCCACAAACCGAAATATGACATAAGGACAACAATATCTCCATTTTCTTTCTTCTATTTTTTAGCTGTTCATCTCAAACTAACTGCTTTCGTCTTCATCATCAACACACTGTTCCTTCAGAAAGCCGGCCATGTTAGATAAACTCCAAAGAATGTACGTAATGGGGAAACAAGCAGTTCCATAAAGAGGTCATCCGTACTTTCCATCCAACATAATGTCTAAATTATGTTTACAGTCTCGTAATACTCATTCAAAATTCCTCATGTCTATTTTCCTCTTCCACAACAATTTTCACAGACTTGAAACCAAATCATCCTGATGCCAAGTAAAATCTTGGCCCTAATTTTCTTGTTTGTTTTGTTTGTTTATTGGAGGCTGTAGGGCACAACAACACTTGAGGGTCAGACAGGAGCCTGGTTTTAGTGTCAAAAATATTAAAAATAATAAACAAAGAAAAGCCAATTTCCACATCCAGTGTTGTCAGCAAGTTCACCATGGCTTATACACGCTGGCCTCAGGTTCAACCATCTGATCTTCGAGAGTGCAACATACAACTAAAATAACTCCATGGAGAAATACATTCGGACTAAAGAGACTTCAATTACTGCCATCATCTTGGGACTCTTTTGCTGGTTTGAAGGCATTCGTGATTCGTGGTCTTTATTCCGCCTTTGCCAATTCATTCGTTTCCTTGCATTCAATGTTTTGGTTTCACGTATTGGATGGAGATGACAAGAATTCTGTGCACAGAATCTGCAGCAATTGTGTCACACCTGTTTTGACGTCACTGTCATAATAAATCTGTCACTCATTCCCCAGTCTGCTCAGTCTTTGTGGGTTAACTCTGAAACAGAATACAAATAGGGAAGAAAAATATCAAGACCATTCCAGAGCTCTGCATCCAACAGGTGAGTTACGATGAATTTATAGATAAAATGGATTGATGATGTGTCCTTCAGTTCAAAGTCAGTGTGCTAATAGAAAAAAACTAAGAGGGGTGAAACAAAAGACTCTACGGAAAAGGTAATTCTAACGCTAATGAGTTTGTCCAGTAGACGTACAGTAACATTCTGCGTTAATTTGCTTCTTTCTTAAAATAAATTTTAACAAAATTATTATTCAAAAATTAATCTGAAATTTTTTTAAAAACATTTTTTCTTCTCAAATATTTTTGTAAAAAGCAAACGTTTGCTGCCAACATGATCCAGCTCCAGGCAGCACTGATTCTGTTTTTTGTAAAAAAAAAAAAAAAAAAAAAAAAATGGCAGCATTGTGAACAGAGCCAAAGCCTTACTCACTTCTTGCTATTGTCCGTATGGAGTTGTACACAAATGGACGCACTTTGGTCTCTCTGCTCTCATCATCGTCTGTAGCGAATACGGATGAATTTCTAGATGAACTTGCGGATGATGGAGAAGATGAAGACGTGGGTTCAGCTTTCCCCAGTGTTCTTGTTTCATCGATGTCGTCAGACCAGCTGGAGAGTCTTTTGTACAAAGGTATGTCTAAATTTCCAAAATGCATCGAAGCACGTTTTTTGGCCTTGTCTCTGATTTCTTTGCTGTCTTGGGAAAGAGTTTGCGCTTGGGACATAATTTCGTGGAAAGACGCACGTTTTGCTTTCACATCCACAGTCAGTTTGGACAGTTCTGCATGCGTCTGCAAGGCAGAGTTTGTTTTGGACATCATCAAGGCCGCAACCACTGTGGAGGACAACGCCGTGCCCCTCGGTGAGTTGTCGCATTCGGGAGGAGACTGCACCAGCGATGATGGGATGGAATCAAAATTCTGTTTGAGGTCTTTGATAGAAGACTTACGCTTCAGCAGTTCCTCATCTTTTTGCCTTTTTTTACTCTCTGAGGATTTTTTCTTCGGACGATCCAGAGATTTTGTTAGGGCATCTCGAATATCTGACAGGGAGCCAGATCTTTTCATTCTGTTCAGGGAAGTGTCGTCATCAATGCTGTTACGTCTTTCCCGCGTCCGACTCTTTCTGCCGAGGGTGAGAGATCCAGAAATATCAAACGATTTTTTCAAATCAGAGATTGAGTAGTCGTGCTTTTCCAGGATTTCATCCCAGTATTTGTGTTCATCTTCGTTTATTATGCTGACCCCACCTCCTCTGGTCTCCAGACTCTTCCTCAGATCGGAGAACGTATAATCCCGTTTATAGATTTTCACTTCAAACTCTTCCTTCTCTAGCTCTGCTCTTCTTTCTATCTCTCTTCTCTGTGCTTCAGCGTCCTCTAACATTTTCATCTTTCGTTGCTCTTCCCTTTCTTCTTTCCTCTTTTTCTCCTCTTCAAATTGTCTCTGCAACTGCTGAAGTCGAATTTTTTCTTTTTTGAACTGCAGAAATCTCTCCTCTTTGTCTCTCTGTTCTGTCTGCAGTTTCCTTTTCATTTTCTCTTCCTCCTCTTTTTGCAGAAGTTTTTCTTTCTGTTCAAGTTGCCTTTTCTTCAAAGCCTCCATCTCCTCTCTTTTCTTCTTCTCTTCTTCTCTCTTCAACATGTCTTCACACTCTTGTCTCTGAAATTCAATCCTCTGTTTCTCTTCTCTTTTGAATTTTTCCATTTCCTCTCTCTTTTTCTTTACAATCGATTCTTTCTCCTTGACTGTCTCTTCCATTTTCTTTTTCTTTTCCAATTCCTCTCTTTTCTTTCTCTCTTGCTCCTCTCTGAAAAGTAACTCCTCCTCTGTTGCTCTTCTTTGTTTTTCCTCTTCTCTCATTCTTCTCTCAACTTCTTCTCTCTCTTTTTTATCTTGCTCCTCTTTTTCTCTTCTCTTTAATTCAACTTTGGCTTGCCTTTCTTTTTCTTTCCCCAATTCCTCTTCCTTTCTTATTCTTTTTCTCTCTTCCTCTCTCAATCTTCTCTCAACCTCTTCTTTTTCTCGTCTGTCACGCTCCTCTTTTTCCTTTCTCTCTTTTTCAAATTTTGCTTTTCTTTCTTTTTCCTTCCTCATTTCCCCCTCTTGTACAATTCTTTGTCTTTCTTCTTCTTCTCTGACTTTTTTCTCCATTTCTTCTCTTTCCTTTCTATCACACTCCTCTTTTTCTCTTCTTTCTTTTTCAATTTTAGCTTTTCTTTCTTCATTTTCTAACCTTTTCTTCTCCATCTCTTCTTTCTCCTTCTCTACTCTTTTCCCTTCTTCTATTCTCCTCTTCTCTTCATTGATTTTTCTCTCTTCAATGTCTTTTCTTTCTTTCTCTTTCCTTTCCATCAACTTTCTGTCTTCATCTGTCATTGTGTTTTTCATTTCTTTCGCCTTTTTCTTTATTTCCGATTCAGCCTTGTCAATGCTATCTTTGTCAAGCTCTCTGTTTTGTGTTCCAGAGACATGGCAATCTGCCAGCCCCTCCTTCCCATGGGCCGACACAGAGCCAGCACCGTGCTTCCCTTGTGCGTTGTTGTGTGGGAAAACTCCAGGTCTCTTATCTGAAAGGCTGGCTTGCTCTCCACTGCCAGCACGCGTTGCAAATTTTTGAAGAACAGTCTTTTGGCTACCGTTTCCGGAGGGTTTCGGTCCACCGTCACTGGAATGTGATTTAGATGATGGTTGCATTAATTTCACCTTTTCTTCTTCTTTTTTGGTTTTATCTTCGAAAAGAAATCTTGCTCTCCCGACAACGGCGCTTTTCATTTCCCTTTTAATTCTCGCCTCTTTCTCCTGTTGCAGTTTTTCTTCTTCCCTTTTCCTGACCTCTGCTAGTCTTCTTCTTTCCGCCTCCTCTTCCTCTTTCCACTGCTTCTGTTTTTCAATACGCATTTCTTCTGCCAGTTTTCTTTCTCTTTCTTGTCTTCTCTCCTCCTCTAGCTTATACTCCTCCTCTCTTCTTTTCGCCATCTCCAGCCTTTGTTTTTCCTCTCCCCGACATCTTTCCTCCTCTATTCTTCTCTTTTCGTCTTCTTTCTGTCTTCTCTCCTCTTTTCTTTGTTTTTCTAACGCAGCTTGTTTTCTTTCTTCTTCTTTTCTTTTCTCAACAAGAAGTTTCTCCTCTTCCCTTTTCTTCTCAACTTCTCTTTTCCTCTCTTCAGCCTCTTTTGCCTTTCTTTCATCCTCTTTTATCTTCTCTTGCTCCAGTCTCTTTATCTTTTCCTGCTGTGCCCTCACGCTCTTTTCATCTTCAGCTTTCCTTCTCTCTTCTTCCTCTCTCCTCTTTCTCTCTCCTTCCTCTACCCTCTTTCTCTCTTCCTCCTCTCTCCTCTTTCTTTCTTCCTCCTCTGCCCTCTTTCTCTCTTCCTCCTCTACCCTCTTACTCTCTTCCTCCTCTAGCCTCTTTCTCTCTTCCTCCTCTACCCTCTTTCTCTTTTCCTCCTCTATTCTCTTTCTCTCTCCTTCTTCTGCCCTCTTTCTCTCTTCCTCTTCTGCAATTTTCCTCTCCTCCTCCATCCATCTTTTTTCCCTTTCAATCCGTCGCTGCTCTTCCATTTTTCTCTCCTCTTTTTTTTCCTCCTCCTCTTTCCTCTTTTTCTCCTCCTCCTCCTCCTTCCTCTGTTGACGTTTCATCCTCCTCTGTTTCAGAGCTTCCTCTCTCCTTTTTGCCTCATCCTCTTTTTCCATCATCAACCTTCTTTCGAGCTCCTCCTGCTCCTCTTTCGTTTTTTCTGCTCTCGCTAATTCCTCTTTCTCTTTTCTTCTCGTTTCCTCTTCTTTTAATTTCACTCTCTCAGATTCTTCCTTCTTCTTTCTCTCCTCCTCCTCTTCTTCCATTCTTCTTCTCTTTGCATCAGACCTGGCATTTCTCTCTCTACTCCTCAAGTGCCTCCGTGCAAGCATTCTACCGTGACTGAGTCTCTCCCGTTCGCCGGGGTCTGGAGAGCCGTTCTCCATGTATCTTCTGGTGTCATATGTATTTTCATTGTCGTCTTCATCATCATCATCGTCATCATCATCGATATAAACTGTAGAGCAAAAATGAAAGAAAGCGAGAGTGATCTAAAGGTTTCCATGCTTTTTCTTTACAAACAAACAAACTATGGGGGATTAAAAAAAACAAACTAAACTTAATCATAAAACAACGATGGGGCCTTATGCATCTAGATGAAGCTATATCTATTTGGAGGAAGGGAGACAAAAAAAAAATCCAAACAGAACTACCTATGAAAATGGTCTCTTTGAGAAATGATCTGCTGTTATAGCAAATCAATGAAGGGTGTGGATAAGGTACTGTTCAATGAAGGGTGTGGATAAGGTACTGTTCAATGAAGGGTGTGGATAAGGTACTGTTCAATGAAGGGTGTGGATAAG
>JBCIKM010522487.1:0-18897 GCA_039654465.1 Melibe viridis | reverse complement strand
CTCTCTCTCTCTCTCTCTCTCTCTCTCTCTCTCTCTCTCTCTCTCTCTCTCTCTCCCTCCCTCTCTCTCTCTCCCCCCCTCTCTCTCCCTCTCCCTCTCTCTCTCCCCTCTCCCTCTCTCTCTCCCCTCTCCCTCTCCCTCTCTCTCTCTCTCTCTCTCGCTCTCTCTCGCTCGCTCCCACCCTCTCTCTGTGTTTCCCACACCTTCCCTCTCTGTGATTCCCTCAACCCTCTATGTGTGTGCCTCTACCTCCAGCGGTCATCTTTCAAGAGTAAAGTCCAACATGCGGACATTTATACGGAACCTCATGTGAATTCTTGACTGAGTAGATTCATAGTAAAATAAGTGTTATGTACAGTGCTAACAGCATAAAGCCGGAGGTGCTGTAAATACCTTGTAAAATTCTGATTGAAATGAGGTGACATTGGGATTTTGGCAACGTGACCTGTTTTTGGGTCCCATTTTGGATTTTACTGAAAATCAAGATCTCTGACTCTGACGAAAAATGCGAAAATTGAATGAACCGAATCGATATCCAGGAACATGGCAAAATAGAACTGGGTTCACTTCCGGGTCCTTGACCTTGTCCATGAATCATCAGCATCGACTGCTACTGGTCGTCGCATTAACATGAAATAAATAATTAGGTATTGCTAACGATGACAAATGCAGTTTTGTCATTTCACTGCCGTTAGAATTTGAGCTCCTTTGTGATTAAAGGTAAGCTATGCACTTAAACCATTAAAGTAGCAATAATTCGAACTGAAATATAACTCCTGACACAATCATCTTTCCAAACAACCGGTTTATTTAAGACAAAACATTAAGGGAACTGGAAACAAGCATTTGCCCTAGCGGTGACCGTCTAGACAAGGTTCAAGACCTTGAGAGATTTTCTGTGAATACTTCCATTTTCTTCCTTCAGTAAGGAGATTCGATTGGGCTTGATTTTTCATGTTTTGGGATAAAAGCAACTCGCGATATAAGTGATGCAAGACTAACATGACATATAGGCCACTAAACAGGTGAGGGCTAGTCTCGATAGATGATCCATTTGATTTAAAGGTAGATTGACATTACAAAGACAGGATGTCTCTCTTGTTTTAATAGAAAATGGTGAGAACAGCTAGGATGGCACCAATGAACCTATCTGTGGTTTCTGGGGAGGAGGTAATTTCAACCAATCATAATGTATTTGTTCTCTTCACTGCTTAGTTCAGAGCGAAATTCTGGCACTTGGCTATTTGTCAGATATTTCAATAATGTAAAATTCTTTGGTAGAAATATCAAAACTTCTGTATGGACTAAGAAACAAGTATAGGCCTACTGGACGTTTCGGTTTACCCCTTTATCAACAGGACAGAAAACAAAAAGACTATTCAGCATCATTGAGAAATTGTATGAGTATCTGTGAGATCAATGGATGGGGGGTTGAAAGAGTAGGGACTCGGCACATGTAAGATGTAAATAGGATTATTAGGAGAGTGGGAGTGGTATGTGATGGGGGTGGGGGAGGGGGGTTGGAGAGTGGAACAGATGGGATAGGTATAGTCAAGGGGTCGGTAGTGATTGAGTGAGCACCTGAGGCCACTAAGGAGAGACCAGCAGAAAAGGTGGGTTGGAGGACTTAAGTTATTGATAGGGGCTGAAAGGAGTGGGCGTGTGAAAGGACTCAACTAGTCAATTAGTGAATGAAAAGAATTAGCTAGGGGCTGTCAGAGATAAGATGTAATGATGAGTGTGAAATATGAGCAAGAGGGAGAGGGAAAGTGAAGAAAAGGAGTGGGATGAAATGTAGGAAGCGAAAGAGAGTGAGGAAGAAGAAGGTGAGGAGGATGATGATAATGTGGAAGAAGAAGAAGGAGGTGGAGGAGGAGAGGAAGAAGAAGGGGTGCAAGTGGGAGATAGATGGATAGAAAGGGAGAGAGAGGCCCAGTATGAAAGCTGCAGAAAAGAATTGGGAAGCAGGTAGGAAAAAAGCAAAACAAAAACAAACAAATAACCCTCCAAAGTACCGAAAACCTTGCAGACAGCTTTTAACTCTTTAAACTCTTAAAACGGTGATCAACACTGCCAGCGTCGATCGGTATTTCCCATATACGGCGATCAACGCTGTCATCGTGGAACGTGGTTCTTGCTATTATTTCGTGTTTCACACTAAGTGTGAATTTTTTAAATACCTTAAAACACTTTGACACGGAAGTAGAATTCTATTATAGAGAGTTCATTCAAGGAAATAGCACCAATTTGAATTCTATGGTGTTTTTTTGCGATAAAATTCCACTGTCTCAGTTTTGGTTATGATTTTCACTTCATCGGGCTTAGAGGCTAACTGTCATCGGTGATAATGATCAAAATAAAAGACAAAGGGTGCCTTTTTACTATTTTTCTGCTGAATATATGTTAGTTCTTTATGATTACAGTATTCTTGTCATCTCTGATCGTGATTTTAGCTCCAATAGGGGTGCCAATGTTAGTGACTGATACAAATTTTGATAGGGAAACGCCCACTCCTTTCACCGGTCGTAGAAAAAATGTCATAATTATAAAATGACTGAATGGATTTTTACAATTCAAAGTTCCTTTTATTACTTTAGGATTATATTAATCACAAAAACCAATGGAGTGTGTTTTTAAATCCACTTCGCAAGAAATTCAGAGGTTAGAATTGAATTTTATTTATTATTTATTTATCTTTTTTACACAGGAGCATCAAACTACAGCCTCTTTACTTTTAAACAGAACGAAACATTGAAAATTAACATCATAAAATTATTCTTCAATCTTTTTTCGTTACAATGATACCAAACATGATAATCATTTGTTGAATCTGTGCCAATTAGTGAGTGTTTTTGGACTGCTAGTCACAGGTGAAAAATCTGTCTCAGATGTAGCCAGCCGTAAACGTGGAAATTGGCCCGCCGTTTTAAGAGTTAATGGGGATTGGACGGTGCCACCATCCAATGGATTTTCTTCAAACGGGTATCGGACAGTGGGAGTGTCCGATGGTTTGTCATAGAAATTAGACCAGTTGGTGTTAAAAATAGATTGATTACAAAGGTCATTTCCAATTGTTTACGTCACTGACTTGTATTCGAATTGAAACCAAAACATTTGCAGCTTTTTTATGTTTCATTTTCCTAACATACTAGAAGACTTGAAATTTTGAATTGTTTGAGCGATTACAGACAATAAACAGTAAATGCAAGTTTGAGTGTGTTTCTAACTGCAATCAAAGGACCGTAATGTGTTTTGTGATACTAAACTTGAATAACACTGGTAATTGTGAGAAGTAGTCCTGAGAAGATTTTTTTTTATTTTTCACCCTTTTGTATCTTTTTCTCAACAAAATACTTTTTAACCCATACACTTTATTTTATGTCACTCTAGTGTAATGTGTTTTGATTGTCATACCTTGAAAAGATTTTGTGTTTGTACATAGAGTCCATTTTCTTTTTCATGAACCTTTGACACCTCTGTTTTCTTAATCATTGTTCTCATTTGTTCATCAATGTTTCACTACAGATGGCTTTCTGTTTGCATTGGAATTTGTAAGTAAAAAAAACAAGCCATGGCTTTCCGTAGAGCAGATGGGAATTACCTTTCACCTGTGGAGGACAGGGGTTTCCCCTCCAACTCCACTGAAGTGCCGATGTACAACGTCATGGAAATGAGCTGTTTGAACAATTACAACAAGGTGGCTTGCATCCGGTAGGTACTTTGTTTTTCTTTCATGAAAGCATTTTTGTTTATTGAATGTCTTGACAGGAGTATTTTCAACATGTCTCATCTTTTGATGGTGAAAGCAGGAACTAGCTAAGTCAGAAAACATGAATTTTGCACTTGGTATATTTAAAACTGTATTAGTCATTCTGAATGTAATCCTAAAAGATAAAACCTCTGGACAAAAATGTACATCTTTTATTGCACAGCAACCAAAAATTACTCAAGTTTGAGTTTCTCTTTGACACTCTGTAGTCTGATTCACTGTACATTGCTCATCCAGATAACACAGGAGATTGCAGTGGGCATATAAAGCTTAGGATAGCTGAGGCCTATGAATGATTTAATTTGATTCATTATTATTCATTGTTGTCCTTCAGGAGCAGCATCTTGAGCACCCTGGCCTTCCTGACGGCGCTGCTATGCATAGTGAAGCTGATCCGACTGCACATTGCCAAGCATCCGTCTTGCCACCAGTATGTCATCTTCTACGCTGCAGGACTGGAGTGTGTCATTGGGTGAGCCTTTTCACTATTGTATCATCTGCCTCCTGATTTGGTCTGTGATGAATGACTTACTATGCAAGCTCTTATATCAGAATTCTTGCGTCCACTTTTGAAAGTAATACACCACAGTAGAATTCAGCATCTCATTATGTCCTGCTCCTTTTTGTTTGTCTTTATTATCAATGTAATTTATTTGCTGGGTGCTCCTCTTGTAAGGCATAGCCTCATGAACTTTCATGTTATTTTTAAAAATATCTCCTTTGAATAGTGTAAAGCAAATATTTAAGGCTATTACTTGTGGATATCAATGTCTCCTATGTTATTTCTTCACCAATTTGAACGCTGGTGTAATATTTTGTAACATAGTATTTTAATGTGATGAGTAACTTTGTGTGTTTGTATGTGTGTGTGTGTGTGTGTGTGTGTGTGTATGTGCGTGTGCGTGAAATATTTGTGAGTGTGTGTACGCACATGTTTGCATATTATAAAGCGCTTTGAGGTTTTGGCGGAAGGCGCTATAGAAATTGAATTATTATTATTATTATTTAAGGTATGGAACCAATCAACCTGTATTATGGACGTTGATTTCAATATCACAATAACAGTATTTGTGGCATATTTTTCTCTGCTAGGGGCATCCATTGGACCTTCTGGAATGTGACGCAGCTTGACTTCCTGCTTCACTACATCAAGCTGCTCCAGGTGCTGCTGATGTGCCACTACTACATCACCCTGGCCATCCGGGCCCTGCGCAAGGAGT
Organism: Melibe viridis; assembly: GCA_039654465.1. Taxonomy (NCBI): domain Eukaryota; kingdom Metazoa; phylum Mollusca; class Gastropoda; order Nudibranchia; family Dendronotidae; genus Melibe; species Melibe viridis. The sequence goes on along the minus strand of JBCIKM010522487.1, from coordinate 13,908 downwards.
ACTGGGCAGACAGGTGGGTGGGCGGTCAGACAGGTGGGTGGGTGGGTGGGCAGGCAGACAGGTGGGTGGGCGGTATCCACTTTGTTCATTGGGTAATTTTTGCTTAGGAGACCAAATCACTTGCACGGCTGGTTGCAATAGACCATATGACTGACAAGAGACTGAGTTGATATACAGAATTTCATCTCAACCACATTGTGCCATTATCACTTTCTTCATATAGAATCTCACTTAAAACAAAAAAAAAAGCTGACATTTCTCTTAGAATATTTAAATCATAACTTTTCAAGAATATTTATATAGTCTCATAATGAATGTCTTTTTAGATTTTATTTCATTCTAAATTAATTATTGCTCTTGTGATTGTGAGTCATTTTTTTTTTTTCTCCAGATTTATGTATCCATTTCTATTCCTGGCTGTCCTGTACTTCACTGTCATGGCAACGTTTGCCATCTTCAATACGCAGCCCATCCACGTGGAGTGTCTAGGTAGGTGGCCGTCAGCAGGCAGTGCAAGTCCTCTGTGGTCCTGTGGTCCTGTGGTCCTGTGGTCCTGGTGGAGGATGCCCTGTGCCAACACCTGACAATCCGTTGTCTTGTCAAACGCTTATTCATTGTTTGCAAGTCTAATTTTAGTCTGCAAGTTTTTTTTTTGGCTCAGCAGTCTAGAACTACTTACAGATTTTGCTTTAATTATATGACGACCGAGTTTGTACTTGCTCACTTAAGAGCAGTCCAGTCTATTTTCACACTCATGTATAGAACTCAAATGCAGCTATAGGGTACCGAGTATATTCATTCATAAGACTGCTCTGGTTTTAGTGAAAAACTGTTCGAATTGTTTGAGTTTTTCAATTTTTACCACTACTTGCGCAAACTGTTCGAATTGTTTGAGTTTTTCAATTTTTACCACTACTTGCGCGTCTGGTAGTTTTATTTTCTTGAACATATAGGAATTATTTTGTCTTTGTGTTTGAATCAAAATTTTATGAGGTTATGTAGATTATTTTATATTTCATTCATACATTTTATCACACTGTTTGTATTTGTACCAAAGTGCTCTAATTTGTATAAAAAATGCACCTAAGTCTTTGGTTACTTTTTTATTTGTAAATGCTGTCTAGTTATGAATAAGAAATGAAAGTGTGCACGTCAGCTGATCTGATTGTGTGTTTTGACAGCGCCATACTGGTTGTCGCTGTCAGCAGCGGAGCTCCTGGTGGTACAGGTGTTCTTTGTGTCTGGTTTCTACATCACACGGCGCCTGAACGAGATCAGCACCCTGGACTCGGTGCGATGGGCTCAGAAACGGGACCTCTGGTGGTGAGCATCTGGCGGTGGGAGCAGCGTAGGGATTGGGGTAGAAATTGGGACGCAATGAAGAGAATTGTAATGATGATATTGGTAATACTAAGACTACTCCAGAGAAATCATAGTTTGGGAGAGGGTGTGTGTGAGGAGGACATGTTGGTTCTGTGGGCTATTCTTCCCGTTACAGTGCCAAAGAAAGTTGGCTCATTTCCTGCCAGGGTCATTGTTTCGTTCATGTTCAGGCACTGTGTTGCAACTAACGTTTGGCATGTTTTAGTCTCTCTAAAGGAGACTTTGTCCCTTGGGATCAATGTGGGGATTTTCTTACTTTCTTGTAAATTTTCTGCCACTTTGTTTCTATAATGGTGCCAAAGACCCAGTGAAGTGTTGTTGCTAGTTTAGATTTAGTCCACCTTCACCCCATAATCCAGGATGTCTTTGGTTTGATAACATAACAATTTATGCCCAAGAAGCAATATCATCATGAGGCAGAGACCCTGTTCTATACTCCATTGTATTCACTGATGCCAGGCTCTAATAAAGGTACACAAGTTAGGTGTTCTTCATTTTCCAAACACTTAAATGATTTGTTTCTTTTGAGTCTTGATTGATTTTTTATTTTATTTTTATCTTCTTGTTCAGTATTGTGATTGTGTTTGAACTGTCGGCTCTCGGAACCTTTGTGTATGACCTGGTCCTCCAGATCTGTGAGTATTGCTTGTGGCTCCTTGTGTGTCTGATTATGGTGTTGCTGTGGTGTTGTTAGAGATAAAATGCTTTAAAATTAGGAGGGAAAAGAAGACTGTTTTGTTCTACTGGCGTCAAGGATGGGAAAATAAAAGCTTCAGCTTAAGGTCTTGATGCTACATCAGACATTTTGCATTACTGGGCAATTTTTCATGTAGAAAATTAGCATTTTCTTTCTAATAGAATTTTGTTGTTGTTTTTAATTGCTTTCTTCTCCTCACATGAGTGAAATTATGGTTTTTAAAGAAGACTTCTATGTTTTTTTTTCTTTCAGTGGGCGACAGAGAGGCAGGCTGTAGTGCAATCTTTGTGAGTATGTGTGGTGCACCTGGCATGTTGCTGCCTCAGCGTGCTTTGCTTGTCTTCAGTTTGGTGGTTGTGGACCTTGTGTTCAATTTTTTGGGCCTGAAATATGATTTTTTAGACTTAATAGTTGATGATGTATTTTAAAAGACTACTGGATAATTTTAATATTTTGCTGAAGAACAAAATGTGAAATCCTGAATTAAGGGGTGACAAAATCAAGGCTTTGACATAATGAACTGACCAGATGATGATTAAAAAACCTCTTTATGCTGTAATCATTGATTCTCTAATCGTGCCCATGATTTGCCTCTATATCCTGTTCTCTCCTTGCAGTCCCACCAGCAGAGTGTGTACTCCCCTCTCCTGGTCTCTCTTATGGTAAGTCTTCATTCCTCTTTTTGGTTACCTGTAGCAGCCCCCTGCCAAAAGCAGCCTCTTGCATATAGCTGCCCCCTGTCTATGGCAGCCCCCTGTCTATGGCAGCCCCCTGTCTATAGCAGCCCCCTGTCTATAGCAGCCCCTTGTCTATAGCATCCCCTTGTCTATAGCAGCCATCATTTGGCAGGAGTCGTGATTTACAACAGTCAAACAAATGTAGACGAATACATGGAAAATAAGCAGCTCTAATTACAATGATACAACACACTGAAACGTTGGAAGCTATTGGAGTTGAAGTATGGCTGACCTACAGGCTGTCTGTTTATTATTCCCCTATAAAGAATTGAAATTGCTAAAGAACTATAAAAGATAAAAGCATGCAGTCTTTTGCGAAAGTTAAGTGTATTATCTAAGTTTTGTTGGGACAAACTGTTAAAAATATAAAGCGAACCGTTTTTGAAGTGTGGTTAAAAAGATTTTTAAAAATTAAAGAAATCAAAGGCACTGATTTTTAACACAAGGTGAAATGACAAAATAAACTCCTGTTTAGTTTTATGCTATAAAGAATTGAAATAACTCCAAAAGTAACAAAAATTAAAACATCTTGTTTTTCGCAGATGGAGATGCGGGCCTATGGCCTGGTGTCTCCAAGGTCAATTAGCATCAATCCTCTTGGCTTATACCTTTCCTTGGGTTGTGGTATAGACAGGGTGTGTGCAAGATGTGACAGAGACATTGGCTGACTCCAAGTCTAGATATGGGAAGTTGTTGCAATGCTACAAAATGCAGGGAGGGCATTCACGTGACAGTTGCAAAAGCTGACAGACAATGGCGGAGTCTGCATAGATGTTGATCCGGACCTTGAGAGATGATTGCTGTGCTACTCACCATTAATATTTATTTCATCTATTGCGTCAAAATTCAGTCCTTTGGGTTTTGACCACTCTTCCCAAATGATGCCACTGTAGAAAAGCGTGTGGTTGTATCTTTTTGGTACTTAGTACTAACAAAACTTAGTGATCTAAATTTTTGCAAAAGACCGGTTGCTTTTATCTTTTTTAGTTTTTTAGCTGTTTAAATTTTTTATTGTGGAAAAATAACCAGACACCCTGTACTTCGAGAATAGTAATAATTTTTTTTTTGAATCTGGTGTAATAAGTTATGTGTAAGAATTGAGTTTATAAGTCGTGTTAGAGTCTTTGTTTGTTTTTGTCTCCGCTAAAACTAAATGAGATGCGGGGAGTTTATGTGAGTTTTTCAGTTTTTCTATAGTAAATGGAATATGAATGTAAAGGTGGTGTCTTTACTGAGGAGGGAAATCGGCTGTGGGTACCTTGCCATGAACAAACAGGACCAGGAGAACGTAGCATGGCCTACAGTAATGAGGGGGTGAGTCTAATGCCTCATGCAAGTAGTGACTGTGGTCAGTGCTGTGTGTTGGATAGAGGGCCCGGCACTAATAGCTCTCACCCTCTGTGTGTGTGTGTGTGTGTGTGTGTGTGTGTGTGTGTTACTGCAGGTGCTGAAGCTGTTGCTGCCTATCTGGGTCATGATGCTGGTTTTCCAGCCTACCATCAACACCACCTGCAAAGATGGGGAGAATGTCATGCCAGGCTACAGTGATGATGGGGTGAGTCATCATCATCATCATCATCATCATCATCATCATCATCATCATCATCATCATCATCACCACCACCACCACCACCACCAACATCATCATCATCATTATCATCATCATCATCATCATCATCATCATCATCATCATCACCACACCACCACTACCACCACCACCACCTCTACCACCACCACAACCACCATCATCATCATCATCATCATCGTCATCATCATCATCATCATCACCACCATCATCATCATCACAACTTTTTTTATCAATTAAATTAATCATTGATTTTGATTTATCTCTTTCTACAGGCTGTCTCATGTCCCAAACCATACAGTCCCTCATACTGTATGACTTTCTACAGGCTGTCTCAGGTCCCACACCATACAGTCCCTCATGCTGTATGACTCTTTCTAAAGGCTGTCTCATGTCCCAAACCATACAGTCCCTCATGCTATATGACTTTCTACAGGCAGTCTCATGTCCCAAACCATACAGTCCCTCATACTGTATGACTCTTCCTACAGGCTGTATCAGGTCCCAAACCATACAGTCCCTCATGCTGTATAACTCTTTCTACAGGCTGTCTCAGGTCCTAAACCATACAGTTCCTCATACTGTATGACTCTTCCTACAGGCTGTCTCAGGTCCCAAACCATACAGTCCCTCATGCCGTATGACTCTTTCTACAGGCTGTCTCAGGTCCCAAACTATACTGTTCCTCATGCTGACCATACAGTCCCTCATAATGTATGACTCTTTCTACAAGCTGTCTCAGTTTCCAAACCATCCCTCATACTGTATGATTCTTTCTGAAGGCTGTCCCAGGTCCCAAACCATACAGTCCCTCATGCTGTATGACTCTTTCTTAAGGCTGTCCCTAGTCCCAAACCATACAGTCCCTTATACTGAATGATTCTCTCTGAAGGCTGTCTCAGGTCCCACACCATACAGTCCCTCATACTGTATGATTCTTTCTGAAGGCTGTCCCAGGTCCCAAACCATACAGTCCCTCATACTGTATGATTCTTTCTGAAGGCTGTCTCAGGTCCCACACCATACAATCCCTCATACTGTCTGCCTCTTTCTACAAGCTGTCTCAGGTCCCAAACCTACAGTCCCTCATGCCGTATGACTTTCTACAGGCTGTCTCAGGTCCCACACCATACAGTCCCTCATGCTGTATGACTCTTTCTACAAGCTGTCTCAGGTCCCAAACCATACAGTCCCTTATACTGTATGACTCTTTCTACAAGCTGTCTCAGGTCCCAAACCATACAGTCCCTCATACTGTATGACTCTTTCTACAGGCTGTCTCAGGTCCCTCACCACACAGTCCCTCATGCTGTATAACTTTCTACAGGCTGTCTCAGGTCCCAAACCATACAGTACCTCATACTGTATGACTCTTCCTACAGGCTGTATCAGATCCCAAACCATACAGTCCCTCAAGCCGTATGACTTTCTACAGGCTGTCTCAGGTCCCAAACCATACAGTCCCTCATACTGTATGATTCTTACGAGGCACACAATGTGCTTAGAAACATGGACATAGAGAGAGAGAGAGAGAGAGAGAGAGAGACCTTTATTGTTCTTTCTGTTAACACTTTTATGGTTTTTGAAAAGCTGAGAGCAAGGCAGCCCTTGACTGCTCCTTAAGGCGTCCTAATCAAGATGATTTGAATGACTCACCAGCTTTGCATTTTTGCGGTCCCTCACTCAGACTTACGGCTCCATCTTCAGTGAGGATCTGGCATATCGCCAGTTGTACCAGCCGGGGGAGAACATTCCTTATGCAGTGTCGGCCACGGATCTGAATGTGACAACGAGCCCTTGCATGTACGACCCAGCTGTGCCCTTTGCCTACCACAACCCAGGCATGCCTCACAGTTCCAGCCTGCAGCCCATTCTGGAGGAGGGGGTAGAACAGTTGCCCTCTGGCACCATTCCAACAGCTGCGGATGGCAAGAAGAAAAAAGTGAAAAAAGTGAGTGAAGGGATGTAAAAACTACCTTTGGCAAAATAGCAAGGGCTGCCAATTGCAAGCAAACAACGGTAAAAAGTTGAGTGAAGGAATATAAAAACAGTGTGATGTTAATGTTTGGGCATTACAAAGGACTGCTGAAAGTAAGACGAAAGAAGCTGATAGTAAGAAGAAAGAGGCTGATAGTAAGAAGAAAGAGGCTGATAGTAAGAAGAAAGAGGCTGATAGTAAGAAGAAAGAGGCTGATAGAAAGATGAAAGAAGCTGATAGTAAGAAGAAAGAGGCTGATAGTAAGACGAAAGAGGCTGATTGTAAGAAGAAAGAGGCTGATAGTAAGAAGAAAGAGACTGATTGTAAGAAGAAAGAGGCTGATAGTAAGAAGAAAGAGGCTGATGGTAAGAAGAATGAGGCTGATAGTAAGAAGAACGAGGATAGTGAAGAGATATAAACACACTGTGGCACAATGCTTATGGGTTGCCAATGGTAAGAATAAAAAGGTGAATAGATAGAGGGACATGAATCCACTGAGATGACCCCTGTTGTGCAATGCCAAGGGCTGTGGAAGATAGGAAGTAACGGGTGAGTAGAGAGGTGTCGTTATATAGAACATGCGACTGACCTGCACATTCTCAGCAACATGAAAATCATGCATTGATGCAGAGCCAAGAAAGTTATAATCTTACTTGTAGACTGCATCTAAAACCTACTCTGGGATCCACGGGTTCAACTTGAATGTATGATTTTGTCCAATCCACTCTAACCAGGTGAGGAAAGTGAAGATCCTCAGCCCCAAAGACCCGTCCACCCCGAGGAAGAAAGGACGAGGCAAGAAAGTGGCCCGCATGGTGTGTGGGGAGAAAGCGGACAAGCTGGCGGATCCAACCATGCACAAGCCAGAAGACGTGTAGGCTGCACAGGAACGGCAAAGGGTGCCTCCGGAGCTGGAATGTTACAAAGTTGGCAAAAAGATCATCTTTGAAACAATAAATAGTCTTTGTTATGCACCAGACAAATGGGGTGGAGTGGGGACGGGGAATGATTGAACATTAAAAGTGGACATTTTCTATTTTAAATAAGCACATGAAGACCTTAGGGAACACAGACCCCCCAGTATCCTGCAGCACTCTCCATGCCATGCCTGACAAGTTCTGAATCAATCGGCTTATTATGAATCATGAAGACATCAACTCTTGAGGTTGAAATGGGGCAGTGGTATAAATTGTTTTCAAGGTGTGCCAAAAAACTTGTATCAAAGTTTGAGGCATACTTTTGTTTGTGACCATCTGGTAGGGTATACCGCTATCAAACACGGACTGCTTTTTTCTGTCCAAACATTTTGGCCATTTTCCTAGACTTATTCATTGACGTGCAAATCACATGTCCACATCCCTTTTAGAAATTAATTGGGTTTTCAAATTGTTTTAAGGAAATACTCAGCCAAAATGTTTAAAACCATATAGACAGTCATTGGGGGGGGGGGGGGGGGGGAGAAGGGGGGGGTTTCCAGGCAACAAATTCAAAATTTGGGGTGTTGGGTTTTTTGTGTTTTTTTGCCAAAAAAACTGGAGTACAGATTGTAAAGTGTAGCTTTATTCTACTACAGTTTTTGAATACAAAACTCTCCTGAGCCTTGACCCTTGCAATCTTACCTACCAAACAAGGCAAGAGGAAGATAGAGATCTGAAGACATGCCTCAGTCTTGACAAGTTTGTTCTCACAATTTTGAGTTTTGTTTTATTATTCAACTCAAATTTTACAGTATATGTGTATCTTTTTCATTTAGTGTGTGTGCAATTTGAATAGTAGAATTCTCTCTCTTGAAACCCAAATCACGGAGCCTTGACAGAGAGCTCACAGGAGTGTAAATTTTCCGATTTTAGTCGGAGTTGCGACTATTGAAATCCATGGGAAAGAAATCGTTGTTTTTTAAAAAAAAAAAAAAAAGAAAAAAAATATTGTTCACTTTTCGTTTTCTTCTTGTATTCCCGCCGTGCATCTTCAGTAAACAACTATGGGCACTTTAAAATACCCTAGTGCGTACCTATTTATTTTGGTCAGTTCAGTCCCTACCCTCTCTCACTCTCTCACTCTCTCTCACCTCATCTCTCACTCTCTCGCTGTCCTCATCTCTCACTCTCTCTCACCTCATCTCTCTCTCTCTCCTCATCTCTCACTCTCTCACCTCATCTCTCACTCTCTCTCACCTCATCTCTCTCTCTCCTCATCTCTCACTCTCTCACTCACTCTCTCTCTCTCTCTCTCTCTCTCTCTCTCACCTCATCTCTCACTCTCTCTCATCTCTCACTCTCTCTCACCTCATGTTTCACCCCACAACACTGCCGACTTGTCGAGCAATGTGCTTCCACCTGACAAAGCCGTAAAGCATGGCGAGACGCTTCTTCTGTCAACTGGTGAATTCATGGATTTGCACAGCAATTAAATTCTGAAATTTTCTGACCTGTGCGCTTGTGTCAGAACTCGGTCCCAAAAAACATCACTTCCAGACTCTTCCATGCTACGTTAGGACAAAGTTTACCGGAAATAACTCTCCGGAAGTCACCATTATGCACAGTAGGCAAGCATATCAAATGGAAACAATACTTGAAGCTTAACGGAGGATTTCTGTCCTTCATTGAAATATGGATCATGCTTTATAAAACTTTTCTTTCCTTTCTTGTTAGTAAATAAAAAACAAAGAAAGCAATTGGTCACTTAATGGAGGTAGATGAATGTTGTTGACAACCATTGAGACGAATCTTCTTGAAAAAAGCTGGGAAAGCTTCGTTGTTTTCAAATTACCACAGACAGACTGTGATGGAAGGAAATGGAAGGACTTGGCACGCACATCAGCCTTACATACAAACTTTAAACTGTAAGTCACCCTGTTTGGGACTAATTTATGAGTACTTCAAAAGTTTTTGGGTTTTTTTTTCTTTATTGTAGTAATTTTTATTTGTATGTGTGTGTTGGGTGGGAGGGGGGGAGGAGAATAACCGAAGTTTCTAACTGTCAGACTTATTTGTCATTATGGCCCATCTACACCCTTGAGCTCAGCAGGTGACCTTGACTTTTAATGAAACTACTTAATTGATTGTATGAGTCTTTCCACCCATCAGTCGTCGTGTGTCTGCAGGTTCCCTGTTGTGAGTTGGTGTTGTCTTGCTGCTGTCTGCCTCTGTTCCTTACTCTATAGTTGTGAGAGGGATGTAGCCCATCGTACCAATGAAACTACCCGAGTGTGTCCACAAGTTTTGCGTGTGCTGAGAATACTGTATATATGTGAATAAGTTGTCATGTGAATTCCACAGATTTTCCCTGGGCAAACCAGGTAAATGAATAGTGAATGTTTATCTAGACCACGACTGACTTCAATGATTGTCTGATCAGGTGCTATCTGTCTGACAGTTGACACGACACATGTTTCATACTTCATACTGAGTGTGTGTCCTAGTCTGTGACTGGAGGCTGGCTCGACCCAAAGGGTCTGACTTATGACGTGTTGTGTCATGTACCAACACTTTCCTGCTCTTTCTCTTCCCAGCATACTTACTTACTTAGGGCCTGTTATGCCCTCCAGCATAGCGTGATAGTGTTATGTCAGAATGCTTTCCTCTATAAAATAAATGTAAAAAAAATATTTAAAAATTTAATATGTATGCAGCGAACTTTGTTCTTCTCTTGTACCTTATTCCTAAAATGTTAATTTTCAATTTATTAAGGTTGACGCGTGTGAAATTTGAAAGCTTTGTCTGATAAAGCATCGTAGCTGTTGTCAATGCTTGTCCAGTCCTCAGTGTGTCCTAGAGTGACAACCCTTTTTTTTCTTTCCTCTCACCAATTCTTCAACCAAAAAGCATTTATGACCCCCCCTCCCCCCCCCCCCCTGAATATTTGAAGTTGGTCTCCTCCCCATTCATTCCATATTCTTTGCCCTTGTAGTCAAATCTTTCTTTCTTTCTCTGCAAAAACAATATGAGAACCGTCATCATCATCATCATCATCATCATCATCGTTGTTAGTCAGGTTCCACGGAGGGGAGTGAAATCCTGTCCTCTTGTAGAGTCTGACACCAGCAAACAAAACCAAAAACACGAAAAAGACAGGAAAAGCTGCTTCAAAAGCTTCCTTCAGTTCAAGGTTGAGTCATCGTTCCTCCACTTATTTTTAAGGTCCATTGTTTTTTCATTTTGATGGTCTTGTATTGCTTACATTTTGATGGTCTTGTAATGCTTCTATTTTGATGGTCTTATATTGCATCTATGGATGTCACTGCCTGATCAGAGCTTTCAGTCTTAGTTTACCACGCAGATTATACTTTGATTTCTTTGGAGCGTTGAACATCAAATGAGGCAATTTGCGATGTGTACGGTGTTTGCGTGTATACAGATCAATGCCAGTCTTTTTCGTGGAGCTGGAGTGCAATTTTATTTTAGAGCTTACATGAGACAGCCGTAATCCTTCTGGCAATTTGGGATGGGATCTTGTCTCAGCAGTCTCTATATATTTCTATATATTAAGGTAATGAAAATAATTACTATAAAAATAAACTTACCTCATTCATTTTTGATTGGTTTATTAATTGGAATCTAATTATTCTTATGATTGGGAAAGTAATTAATGTTATGATTGGGAAAGTAATTAATGTTATAAGTGAAAGTATAAATAAACAAAAGCCTTGACCCTGACAGGCCCATGACCCCTGTAATGGCGGGTCCCGATCCAGGCCCGTTCTGTCTGCTGCCATTTCCCCCCTCACTCGTCCACCGAGTGGGCTTGCATGTTTGGCTGCCACTGTGACTACCCACACTGGGTTTCTCGTAGTGGCGTTTATTTTGTTTTCATTTTATTCATTTATTTAAGCACATCCGTTGCATTGAGCAAGCCGTGATGTTTACAACAGACAATCTTCTGGAGCGTGGCCAGAGTTTTCTGTGTGCTTTGGAGGGATGGAGGAATGTGTTCCAGCATTTGGCAATTGACAGCTATCACTGTCCTTTTTACTGCAATAGTCCAATTTTGTTTACCCAATCCTTTATTGTTTTGAATTCTATTTTTTTTTAAAATTTAATACATAATCTGCAATCCTAGTCCTAGTCAAAAATGTTTTTTATAAATACACCTGTGAAATGAAATCAAATGTTTGTTTTAAAATCCTAAATTATGTGCATATGTTTGCTGCTATAGCATCTTAAATTCAAGTCTCATTTTTCTGATGCATGATACCAAAATCCAATCTGTAAACGTCTTATTGTGAAAGTAATCTGTAAATGAGCTCATGAGTAAAATTATTACACCATCCCTCTTTCGGGACAATTTCCCTCAGCGTTTTTTTTGTACTGTCAGAATAAAAATGTCTCTCTTAAATTTCAAATTCACATTTTTTTCTAATAGTTTGCTATGATTGAATGTTTTCTGCTGTAAAATCAAAGCATTGCTTGGTGTGCTATTTTGTTTCCAATCTGTGAAATAGGTTGACTGGTGATTTCAGTTTTCAGATCTTTTTGAGTTTTGAAAATTTAATATTCTTCACTGTGAGTCTGACTTGAGAAAGAGGGAGGAAGAGTTTTTTTTTTTACTTCTAAAAAAATCTTGAACAAATTGGAAATGATTTATGTAGTTTTAGGATTTAATTTTTCAACCCCTTTTCTTTTTTCTCAAGTATTTTACATTAATTTCTCATGCATTGTTTTATTTCTATACTGTAATAAAAGTGATGTACACCTTCTGCTTGTGTGGGATGATGTTCTATTATCGCATCATCCAAATGCTGCCCTTGAGTTTGTGACACAAATCAGCCTGTTCAAAAGAGAAAACAGTTCTCCTTACAACAATAACCAATGGCAATCAGTCATGACAACATATGGTTCAGGAAGACCCAGGATCTTTAAACCCCCTTTGTGATACAAAAGTACTCAGTATGTTTAACTTGTGACCCTGCAGTCATGTATCAAAAGGCATGAAATGAAATAAGGATGACCACCGAGTTGCAAAAAAGACAACAAAAACAGGACATCACAGAAAAGGGGACAAAGTAAGACAGTAGATTTGGTGAAAAGAAAAGAGACAGAGGTAGAAGTGCTCACCTTGGACCCCCACCAACTGCCTGCAAAAAAGTAAGACAAAAGCTTGGCCCCAGGCCTTTTACACCCGGCTGTCTCATAGCTGGGTTGTAAAGCCAAATGGGCAACATAAAACTTCATTGGTGTCTCGGCAAGAACAAAACCTCCATAGTATTGTTCATGAATCAACCGATGTAGACATTTACCCCGCCACTGTCCTTGGTGGGTCTACCTCTGTCCCTTGTCTGTTAGCTAAAGCTATCATCTTGCTTTTTCTAGCATCTCTTTCACAAACACACATACACTGCTATTTTGTGTACTGTTAGATAGTCTTGGCTCTGCCTGTTGTGCCTTTGTGTGTGTCTTTTGTTTGTGGGAGATGATTTTTTTTCCATGTAAATCATCTCTCGGTCACTTATCTGTGAGAGATATTTTTCCCCCTGTAAATCATCTTTGAAAATGTCTCTGGTAGGGTCAATATTTATCTGCTCTTTTAACTAATCTATTATCTTACTTTCCTCTTGGGCACCTCTATGACCCTCATGTGTCGTGGTGCCCTAAAACTACTAATAAACAAACAATAAACAAGACAAAAGTTTCAGTGTAAAAGACAAGAAACAAAAGAGGAAGAGCCCAGCAAAGACAGCCACCAACCGCCAGGGCAGAGGACATATTAAAAGTCCCTGCGGCGGGCTGTGGGAAGAGGATAGAAGGGCCATGTTGGTTATTTCAATAAACACATGATGTTGGGTGTGGGTACACTGGACGTATGTTCCTGTCAATCAATGTCTCCTGTGTTGCCCAGGAGCAGGAGGACTCCTGCAGGACTGAGATCCCGACCAGCCAGGGGAATACCTTGTATTGCTTGTCTGTTTATGGGAGGCTTCAGGGCAAAAACAAGACATCACAGAAAATGGGAAAAAGTAAGACGATAGCCTCGGTATACACGTTAAGAAACAGAAGTAGACCAGGGACACCTGCCAACTGCCCACACGTCTAACTTGTGACCCTGGAGTCCTGTACCAAAAGACGTGAAATAAGGAATGACCAAAGTAACCTAAACAAAACAGCAAAAACGACACACAAGAAAAGGGGAAAAAATAGGACGACAGTTTCAGTATCAAAGAAAAGAAACAGAAGTAGAAGAAGTGCACACCAGGGACTCCCACCAACCACCCGCAACTATCATCTCTACAAACGAAAAAAACCAATGGCCATCACTCATAACAGCATAATTCAGTGCAGGAAGACCAAAACGCATGGAATAAGGGATGGCCACTGAGACACAAACACAACAAAAACAGGACATCCCAAGAAAGGGAAAAAATAAAACAATAGCTTTAGTGTAAAAGTAAAAGATAAGAAACAGAAGTAGAAGAGCCCACCAGGGACACCGACCCCTTTGAGTGCCAAGGGATGATTGTTTGTTTATTGGAGGTTTTAGGGCCCCACGACACACGAGGGTCATAGAGGAGCCCAAAGGAAAGTAAGATGATAGA
>JBCIKM010522266.1:0-18907 GCA_039654465.1 Melibe viridis | reverse complement strand
AACAACAAAGATAGAAGATTTAGATCTGACTATGTAGATAACCATTTGATCGGTGCTACTAAAAATATAAATGGGGTAAGAGGGTTACATAGGCTAATACATAATATACCTTTAAGTGACCTAATGTGTACACTTGAATCAATGCACAAAAGGTATTATGGCAGGATTAGGGCATCAAACTTGTGTGAAGGAGGCAGACAAACGTTGACTCCCTCCCCATGCCCCTCCCTCAGTCACAGTCGATGTGGTGACCAGTGTTGGAGTTTGAGAAGACGGGTTTCAAAACACAGAGGGACCAGACTAGATCGATGAAGGCTCAGGAAAGGCAGGACGACAGCGGGCGACTGCTGAGGTCACTTTGGGATTATTCCTAGAACGCACGATTTTCACAATACACGGTGAAATAATATGTGGGCTTTGGGGTTGGTTGTTTTGTTGTTGTTGTTTTTTTTTTGCAGGACGGTGGCCTCATCACTGATATCTGCAAGCAGGGGATCAACTCTCACCACAGAATAGCTAAGTGACACTCACCACTGACTCGAAAGTGAGTACCTACGAATAGAATAGGGACCACCACCCCCTCCCCCCCCCCACACACACACCCTCATACTATGGTTATGGTATTGAAAGAGAGGGCTTGTCTTCCTCAGAGTTGAGCAGGTACAGACAAGGTGATTATGTTCAGATATATGTTGGGGAGAACAGATTATTATGAACGGAAAAAACAATATTGAGCAGGTATGGAATCCGGGACAGTCCCGGAAAATCCGGGACGGTTGGCAGGTCAATAAAACATTCTCTTGTAGGACAAAACTGAGAGGCATTGAGAATTTTGGTCAGAAGTTTCTAAATAAATGGTGCTTTCATACCTGACCCCCGGTTCATGCGTTGTGTGACCCAAAAAGGACCAGGATGGAATGGTAAATACTGCAAATAGTGATGCCTTAGCAGAAGCAAATAACAATATGACAGTGATGAAGAAAGCTTTTGTTTGTTAATTGGTTGTTTTAGGGCCCCACAACACACCATGATCATAGAGGCCAGAGGAAAGCAAGAGCATAGAATAAGTTGAAAGAGGGAACAGATCAAACCACAAACAGTTTTCAGATAATTTACTATAAAAGAATACAAATTATAAATGATGCTTGTCTACGACTGAAGTAGGAGGAAGAAAAAGAAAATCTACTTGTCAAGTGCTGACAATTTTATGTCAAGAAAAGATAAGCAATGTCAACAACCTGGTCATGAAAAATTATTTTGATTACCTCCCTTGAACTAAGGCTGCACCCGCACTGTCTTCGTAGTCTAAGGGGGATCACTGATGGACCAGTTGTAGAATTGGGTTACTTTCCCTTGGGAACTTTTTTTTTTTTTTTTTTTTTGGTACTATTTAATTAAGATTCAACAGTTTCTTTTTGGTGAACCGCCATGACTCTTATCTGTCACTGTCATAATTTCATCCATTTGTCTGTCTGGCACGAAGGAAGATTCTGGGAGGTTTACCTCATTCAGAACCGTCTCTAGATAAAAACAGTCCCGAATCATTTCCTTGGTCTTTTTTTTTTTTTTCTGTGGATGGTTGCTTGACAATGTGGAAAAAAAAAAGTATTTATTGATTCTTGATTCTATCTCCTTTCACTAAACTACTTAGAATAAGTTAGAAAAAAAGGACAGACGGACAGACAAATGTGGGTTTTTGATCCGTTCCCTCTTTGAACTTATTCTATCATCATACATTCCCATGGGCTCTTCTATGACCCTTGTGTGTGGCGGGGCCCTAAAGCCATCAATAAATAAACAATAGACAAATGAATAAAACTTAGATAAGTTGATCAAAAAGAAAAGAGTGAATTAGTATTGACAAAAATAATGTATTGCCAAGGAAAGGTAACTCAAATCAACAACCTGGATCATCGGTGATCGCAGGAAGCAGTGGCAGTATCAAGGGAGGTAATAAAAACAATCAATGACATGATGAGAGGTTTTTGTTTTTGTTTTGTTGTTGGGTGGTTTGTTTGTTTGTTGTTTGTTGTTGTTTTTTTTTTGGGGGGGGGGGTGTTTTGAGGTTTTAGTTTGTTTGTTTGATCTTGTTTTGTTTTGTTTTATTATTATTATTTTTTGGGTTTTTCTTTTTTTCTTTTTTTTTTTTTTTTGAGGGGGGTGTGTTCTCTCCTGTGGAAGAATGAAAATCATCCAGAATGTTTTTCAGTTAATTAGCTCAGGTGGTGGTAAAAGCCATGATGAACATTTAGCTTTTGGGTTTTTTTTAGTTTTGTTTTTGTTGTTGCTGGTGAATGGAGAATATTTTGCAAGGGAGAAAACTGTGTTTCCTTCAGATTAAAAATATATCTATTGAGTTTACCTTTCATGACAAATGTTCAAAAAGACCGTGAAAAATCGCCAATTCCTGACACCAGACGACCGTGAGCTTTTCATAGGTTGTCACCATCAGTCAGAAGAGTTTCTGCACATTTCAAATCACGATAACGTCTCCAATATTTTATGTGGGTCAATGATATTCACGTGAGTTGTTGTCCATTGTCACAAACATTCTTCGTGCTTTTCCACTTTTTGTTTTGGTTTTGAAGTCGGACTTCGCTCGCCATGATATGCACGTGCTGTTTCAACTATTTTGCACTTATCTGTCAACAGGAAGTGTGTGGAATGAAATTTCACCCTTTTTGTGATCCTTGACTAATTTCTTTTCAATAAAAACCCTCGTGGGGACCCGGGGAATATATGTACTCGTAGATCCCTTGCGCGCCTGTAGGAGGTGAAACGCGGCGGGCGGCTGGTGGGAGTCCCTGGTGAGTACTTCTACTTCAGTTTCCTTGCTTTTACACTGAGGCTATCGTCTTACTTTTTCCTCTTTCTGTGATTTCCTGTTTTTGTTGTCTTGTTTGCGAACTCAGTGGCCATCCCTTATTTCATGCCTTTTGGTACATGACTGCACAAAGGGGAAAGGGGGTTTAAAGATCCTAGATCTTCCTTAACCATTATGCTGTCATGAGCGATGACCGTTGATTATTTTTTGTAAGGAGAGATGATATTTTATGTTATTGTGAATCATCTCCATGTGGCGTCGATATGTGTTTTGAGATATGATATTTATTGTTTAGCGTAAATCATCTCTCTGCTGTTTGTGGTTTAATCTGTTCCCTCTTTGAACTAAGTCTCCCAAATACAAACATCAATCAGCAGGACAAATTATCACCATTCTTGTGTTGCCCTACGTTGATGCACACGAGTCTCCTTGTAGACAAACTTGTTGATGATAACAGATGCTGTATCAAAAGGCATTTGGCTGTGATGCCGGGATTTTTATGTCTATCTCAGACCACGTGTCTGCCGATACTGCTTCTCTTTTGTCGGTTTCAGTTGGGCTTGAACGTGATTTTCAAGGTGTATAGAGTAGAATAAATGTGTCCTCACACATTGTGGTGACTGTTGGTGTTAGGTGAGGTTTATAAGTTATAGGAGGGTCGTCTGTTGTGAATGTCGTTTGATGACGTTCCCTCCAAGAATGAACGGTCCATCTCGTGACGTGGAACTGCCCTGCCACTTCATACAACGAATTCCCCGCCTCGAGGTGGCAAATGGCACGAGCACGCTTCTCTAAACCAACCCGTAATCTCACACAACTCTGTTCACTGATGTGCTTAAAGTGTTTTATTGAAAGGAAAATAGTCAAGGATGACACCACGGGTGAATGTTCATTCTACACACTTCCTGTTGACAGATAAGCGCAAAATAGCTAAAACAGCACGTGCATATCGTGGCGAGCGAAGTCAGACTTCAAAACCAAAACAAAAAGTGGAAAAGCACGAAGAATGTTTGTGACAACAACTCACCTGAATATCATTGACCTACATAAAATATAGAAAAGTTATCGTGATTTGAAATATTCAGAAACTCTTCTGACTGAGGGTGACAACCTATGAAAAGCTCACAGTCGTCTGGTGTCGGCAATTGACGCTTTTTCACGGTCTTTTTGAACATTTGTCATGAAAGGTAGACAACTCAATAAATATTTTGTTCTAATCTGAAGGAAACAGAGTTTTTTTCTCCTTTGCAAAGTATTCTACATTCACCAGTGATGACCAAAAACAAACAAACAAAAAAACAAAAACAAAACAACAAAAAAACAAAAATCTAAACAAACGAAATTATCAGTGTGACTTTTACCATAACATGAGCAGATAAACTAAAAAAAAAAAAATTGTTTTGATTACTTCCCTTGCCCATAGCCCGTCTTCGGCTCTGCTGCTTGGTCTAAGAGCGATCACTGATGGTCCAGATTGTTGAGTCGAGTTATCTTTCCTTGGGAAGAATTTTGTTTGTTTGTTTTTTGTTGTTGCTTTTTTGTTTGTTTGTTTTGTTTTTTCAAAAATATTATTGTCACTATTTTCTCTCTGATCAACTGAACGAGTCAATGTTATCTATCTTCGTTTTATCCCTTTGTCTGTGTGTCGTTTTTTCAAAGTAGTTGATTGAAAACAAATGGAATCAAGAATCAATGAATACCTTTATATACATAGTCAAGCAACCAACCAATCACAGAGACCCAGGAAATTAATTAATCTCCCTCCCCCATAACTTCTTACGTGGCAGACAAATGGATGTAATTATGACGGTGACAAATGACAGTTGAGACTTATTTCAGTTGATCTAAGACAAATTGTTGAAAAATAATATTTAAAAAAAACCACCACCAACAACAACAAACAAACAAAAAAGAAATCACAATGGAAAGTAACCCAATTCTACAACCTGGACCATCAGTGATCCCCCTTAGACCATGAAGACAGGGCTGTTGCAGGGAGCCAACCAAAACAATTTTTCATGACCAGGCTGTTGAACCTGTTTATGTTTTCTTGACTTTAAACTTTCTTCTTCTCCTCCTCCGCCTCACCAACCTCAATGATTATCTTTTTCTCCTGTTCTTCGTCTTCGTGTTCTTGTTCTCATCCTCCCATACATATATAACTCCTCTTCTCACCTCCTCCTCCTCTACAAAGATAACAAAGCTTTGCTTCATCATGTCTCCCATAGACAAACAACGACGCTTCAATGAGCAGGACAAATTATGACCATTCTGGTAAGGCCAAACTTTTATTGACACTTACCCCATTGTAGAGAAGCTTGTCGATGACGAGGTTTTAAAAGAGGGTCTATCAAAAGGCATTTGGCTATGATGATGAGATTTTGAAGTATTTTTCAGACCACGTGTCTGCTAATTCTGTTTCCTTTTACGTTTGTTCAGTTTCAGTTGGGCTTGAAATTGATTTTAAAGGTGTATTTGGTTTGATAGAGCGTTGTGATGACTGTTGGTGTTACGGGAGGTCCACCAGTTCTACGAGGGTCATCTGTTGTGAATGTTGTTTGATGACGTTCCCTCAAAGAATGAACAGCCCTTCAAGTGACATGAAACTGATCTGTCACTTCATAAAATGAATTCCTCACCTGAAGGTAACTCATGGCACGAGCACGCTTCTCTAAAACACCATGTGATCTCACAAAACACTGTTTAATTCTATTATGCTTCAAGCGTTTTATTTAAAATTGTTTTATAAATTGGGGGGTTTTATGGCCCCGCAACGCACGAGGGTCATAGAGGAGACCAGATGAAAGTTAGATTATAGAATTAGTTCAAATAATTGTTGTTTGTTTATTGGAGGATTTAGGGCCCTACAACACATGAGGGTCATGGAGGAGCCCAGAGGAAAGCAAGATGATAGAATTAGTTAAAAGAGGGAACAGATCAAACCACAAACAGCAGAGAGATGATGTACACTAATAATAACAATGAGTTTATTTATAAAGCGTCTATATCCGCCGAATAGCTCTAAGCGCACAAAGTCATAATTTCAAATTCAATTTTGCAAAACATATAATATCAATGATCAATACATTACATCCTTAATACCTGTTATCATATACAATACTAACTAGGAATGAGAAGAAAAAAAGAAATCAGCACACACACTCTCTCTCTCTCTCCATATGTCCTTTTCCATCTTAGTTCATCCAACCATCAATCTGTCCATCCAATCATCCAAATGTTATTATTACATTAGTTATTATTATTATTATTATTAAAAGACTTTAAGGCAGTGTTTTCCTATTTAATTTATCAATTGATTTTCCTTTTCAAATGTATCATTATTAAGCTTTTCTGATTTCAATTTAATATTTAGCTTCCTCAAATAGCACTTATGCTTTTTTTGTTCCTCAGATCAACGCTTTCCTGAATTTGGCTCATGATTTCAACGCCTTAGATCCAGCACTGGCTTCAATTGGTTTGACGAGACATCATTTGGAAGGCAGAGTGGAGTACACCCCAGAGAATCCGCCATCTGAAATCACAAACTCTTTGTTTGTTTATTGGAGGTTTTAGGGCCCCACTATACAAAAATATGCAATAGCCATCGCATACAACAGCATTATGGTACAGAAAGACCCAAGATCTTTAAACCCCCTTTGTGTCCAAAAGTAGGCCTACTCAGTACGTTCTGCAGTCATGTACCAAAAGGCATGAAATAAGGGATGACCATTGAGTTGCGAACAGGACATCACAGAAAAGGGGAAAAAGGAAGACGATAGCTTCAGTGTAAAAGAAAAGAAACAAAAGTAGAAGAGCCCACCAAGGACTACAACCTCTGTCGTTGTGTGTCTGGAGCACATGAGGAATAAATTAGGAGAGTCCCCAATATTTGTGCAAAAATGGATAAAAAAACAAACTTTTTGTAACCGAACAAACTGGCCACAAGGGTAAAGAATTTGTTAGAGAAATATTCAACATATTCAAAGAAGGTTGCAGACTTGACAGATGCTGTGGCAAAGTCTCCTAGCGAATTGAATCTGTCTTGCCAGAATTATGTTGCAAAAATCCAAATGCTAGAAACCATAATGAAAGTGAAATGTTTTCAAAATCAAAATTCGGAAGTGGAAATGGCCAATTTGACGTCAGAGATGGGAATAACGAAACAAGTTCTTGATTTAAAAGATGAGAGAAATAATTTGAACAAAGAAGTTAAAGAATTGAAAGCTAAATTAAAAATGGTTAATGTTGAAATTGCTGAATCAAAGCAAATTCTTAAAGAGGAAAGACATGACAAAGACACATCTATAGCGGACCTTAATTCAAAATTGGATGACTTGAAAACGTCAAAGCTATACAAACGAACCTTTAATGCCAAAAAAGAGCTGACTTCACTAAAAGGAGAAATTGCCTTACGAGAAGAAGTCACACAAAAGAATGATGATAACAAACGGCTAAAAACAGAAGTGGAATCTCTCAAAAAACAAGTAAAAACTGAGCAGACTTTGAAAAGCAAGCACAAGTTTTCCTTAAAAGAACAGAAAGACCTTACATCGCATGTTTGGATGACGACAATAGGACTGTGCAATTGAGAGAAGTCAGTAAAAGTAAAAAGCCATCGGTTCACAGATAGCATCAGAAAAAAATCCTACGCACTCCAAGCTGCTGATGTGGCCGCCACAAAGTGCTCTCAGGTAGTGTCTACTGTAGCAGAAGAGTTGTTTAAGGTCGATATTAAAGAAGAGGACCTGCCATCAGATACAACAGCTTTAAATATGTCGACAGAAGCTCTTTTGTTTGCTAAAGAGCAAGTAGTTGATGACATAAAGAATGTTGACTATTTCACGTATGCCTGTGATGGGACAAGCAGAAGTAAAGTGCATTACCTTGAAAAACACTTAGTTTTATAAAATAGAAAGACATTAGCGTTAGGATACTCAGAAATTGCTTCTGATGATTCAGAAACAATGCTAGAGCAACGTATCGGATCATTAAAAGAACTGTGCGAAATACATTCTTTAGTGGAGGATGAAACTTACAAGGACAATCTTTTCAAGGAATTAATATCTAAAATGAAATGTCATGACTGATTGAGCTTCTGTAGGTAAAGCGTTTGATGTGAGAATAGCTGATCATAAGAAAGAATTGTTAGGTGATCAGGATGCGACAACGCATTTTCTCTTTTGTAATGCTCACATCCTTCTTGCTTTAACCTCTGCTAGTGAATGCAATTTAGAAATACAAGACAAAGAGGAAGAAGTTAAGTTAAGAAGGGATGCTCACTTTCAAGATTTAAAGACTGGAATACAACAGAATCTTCTGCCCCCAGAGTTATTCGATGTGTGGCGAATCTTGTTGGTCCTCATTGCGACGAAAAAAAGTGGTTGTTGCGAAGAATAGCTTGTTCATTGTGCTGACAACGGCATCAAATCAACTTTTACTAGTCATCGTTCAAATCGGTTCAATAACATATTTTCTCATGCAACTGCACTGCTTCATCATAAATATTTATTGTTAGAATTTTTGAAGGAACATGCTTCCCATAGCAACCAATTGTTTGTATCAGTTATTGCTGATTTGGAAGATGAAAATGTCATGACATATGTTGCTGTATTATCTTTTTTGCATATCCATCTCACTGAGCCTTATTGGCAACTAATGAATAGCAGCCTATCTTATGCTGATTTCCACTTGTATGTTAAACAAATTCGTGACTCATTAGTTGCTTGGAGTTGGAGTCTTACAGATTTTGATTTTTCTACTGCTAACTCTGTGTTTGAGGACTTCAAATCTTCTTCTGAAGACTTTGCAGCTTTCAATGAATATTTGCCCTTTGTTTTGTTTCCTAAATTTTCAACCATTACTTGTAAATTATGTATTGCTTTTATTGCTGCCATTGACAAACAATTGAAAGATTTCTTAGAAGATGGCTGTTTTGGGCCAAAATTAGATGAAGACATAAAGAAGATTTTGAAGACTTGTCCACTTACAAATTTAACTGGTGAACACCTATTTTGCGATTTAGAATATGATATGTCTAAAAGACACCACACTTCTTTGCATTTAAGATCGACAACGGCTATGTTGAAACGAAATAAGACATCAAAATGGCTAACCCAAAAAAGTCCCAAGTGTTCTTCCAAGTTGATTAAGAAATCCATTAAATATGCTCCCCAAATCAGATTAAAGAAAAGAGAAGAAATCAAAGCTGTTAAGGATCAAATCAAAGCCACAATAGAAGAAAATTGGATGACAAAAAATGAAAAAGCATGTGTAAATTGAAAGAGGCAAATCCAAGCCATTGATTCCATATTAGCTTATCCTGGCCATTTGGCAGAATCAAAAGAAGAATTGAATGTTATTTTTAATGGTCCTGAAGCCACTGAACGATTGAAAGATCAAATAAGGAATAGATGCTTGATAAGACATGAAAAATTATGTTTAAAAAAAGGAGAAAAAAAAATGTTGTATAATCGCTTACTTTCTCATATTGAAAATACACAAGGTTGTTGAATTTTATTGAATGAATTCTTTATAACTTCCAATTTTTGGTTCATTATGTCATTATCCATTATTCAAATCATATCATGCTCTCTGAATATTGCTGTGTTTTGATATCTAATATGGCTAACCATTGTTTGTTTAAAACTTTTTTTAAAAGACATTTTCGCCTTTGTGTTAGTTAGATCTTTGTGTTTTAGTTTTATGAAATGTGTTCTTATTTATACTATTGATGATCCTTTATCCTGGTTAGAGTTGAATTCCTCTTAAATTTGATGTTAAACATACATAAGGTGAAAGTTTTTTTTTATCATCAGCGGTTGATTTTTATTCAATTCTTGAGAAATTCATATTTTCACTTTTTCGGTGTTTTGTGCACATGTTTTGAGTCATTTTGTGTTATACAAATGATGTTTTATCACATAAATGATGCCATATGTTGTATTGAATTGCCCTTTAATTTGATGTAAAATACAAGTTTCTATCATCATTTGTTGATTTTTAAGAATTTTTTTCACATTTTTGCCTTTTCTTTTGTCATTTTGTAATAATATTACTATTAGGGGAGAATGTAAGACAATAGCTTGTGTTAAAGTAAAGAAACGGAAGTAGAAGAGCCCACCAGGGACTCCCACCAACCACCCACTTACTTGGGCAACAAAGTCAGTTAAACAGGGGGTACTGAAGAGAATATTCAAGCAAGAAGAGTGAAGAAAGCAAGACAGACCCTTGCCATTCTAAGACAGGTCTGGACCTCCAAAAACATCTCCACCAACACCAAACTGAGAATGTTCAGCTCTAATGTAACATTGATGTTGTTGTACGGGTCTGAAACATGGAGAGTTACTACCACCCCCTCGAAGAAGATCCAGACTTTCATCGACAAGTACCTTTGACAGATTCTCCACCTTGAATGGTATGAAAAAATGCCAAATTCAGACTTGTGGAAAAAAGCTTATCAGCTCCCAATAAATGAACAAGTCAAGAATAGAAAATGGCATAGGATCGGCCATACTTGGCGGAAAGCAAACTCCAACATCACCAGGTAAGCCCTTGGCTGGAACCCCCAAGGGAGAAGGAAGAGAGGACACCCCAAGCAGACCTGGAAAAGAAGCTTGCAGAGTGAGCAAAAAGCATACGGTACGACAAGGAAGAGGCAAAGGCACAAACCAAAGACAGGGAGGCGTGGGAGGATATTGTTGAGGCCTATGCTCCATAAGGAGTGAAGATGATTGAGTCGAGTCAAGTAAGACAACACACAACGGTCATAGAGGAGCCCTGAGGAAAGTAAGATGAAAGATATGTGCAAAAAAAGAGAACACATCAAACCGCAAACAGCAGACATGATTTCTACTAAAAAATAAATATCTCCCAAAACACATAACACCACCAGAGAGATGATTTACAATGACAAAAATTATCATCCCTTCTGGCAAAAAACAACAATGGCAAACACCATTGACAGCATAATGGTCCAGGAAGACCCAGGATCTTTAAACCTCCTTTGTGTACAAAAGTAATCAGTACGCTCAACTTGTGACAATGTGACCTTGCAGTTATATACCAAAGGCATGAAATGAGGGATGAGCGTCCAATGACCACTGATTTTGCAAACAAGACAACAAAAACAGGACATCACAGAAAAGTTGGACAAAGTAAGATGATAGCTTCAGTGTAAAAGAAAAGAAACAGGAGTAGAAGGACTCACCAGGGACTCCCACCAACTTCCTGCACTGACAGAAATGGCAAATTATCTGAGATTCAAAATTCAAAAAGAAAGACGCATACATTCACATACTCACACACAGAAATTCTCTCTCTCTCTCTGGGCAGTTGGTGGGTGTCTCTAGTGGGCACTTCTACTTGTTTCTTTTCTTTTATGCTTAAGCTATCATCTTACTTTTCCCCCTTTACTTTTGATTTCTGCTTTTGTTGGTTTCAGTTTTCAGTGGTCATCCATTATTTCAAGACTTCGTACATACACAACTTCAGGTTTATAAGTTGAACGTACCTATTTCTTCATTACACAAAGGGGCTATAAAGATCCTGGGTGTTCTCTGACTATTTTAATGCAATGGGTGGTAGCCGTTGCTTGTTTCTGTTTGGACAGATGACATTTTGTTCTCATTTTTAATCATCTCTCTGTTGTCTCAATACTTGTGTTTTTAGACTTTTCCAATCTTTTAAATTATCTATCATTTGACTTTTTCCCCTGAGCTTCTCTACAAACCTCATCATCACCTGCAACAATATCATAGTCCAGTTTGACTCAGGATCTTCAAGCCCCCATGTTTGTTTGTTTATTGGAGGTTTTAGGGCCCCACCACACAAAAGGGTCATAGAGGAGCCCAGAGGAAAGTAAGATGAAAGAATTAGTTCAAAGAAGAAACAGATCAAACCACAAACAGCAGAGAGATGATTTAGACTAGAAAATAAATATCATCTATCAAAACACATATCGACACCACTGAGAGATAATTTACAATGACAAAAAATATCATCTCTCCTTACAAAAATAAGCAATGGCCATCACATATAACAGCATTATGGTACAGAAAAGTAAGATGATAGTTTCAGTGTAAAAGAAAAGAAATAGAAGTAGAAGAGCCCACCAGGGACAGTGATGGGGGAAAAGTCTTCATCAATTGGTTCATGAACAAAACATTGTGCATAATTGTGGTTTTGTTATATTATTATTGTGACACCAATGAAGTTTTATGTTGCCTTTTTAGGCTTTACAACCTAGTCATAAGATTAAGACAACAGGGTGTTAAAAAAGGCCTTGATACACTGCAAAACATTCAAATCAAACTGATTCCAACAAACAAGAAAACATTCTTCTCGTTACTTTTATCATTTTACGGACAGGAAAGTTGCACTTCTCAACAACTGTCCCTTCCGATTATTGCCATTATGGTAAACTGATGTGCTATGATGGCAATAATAAAAGATAATAGATGTGTTTGTATAGTGCTTAACCCTGTGTTATCACGACAGGCTCTTACAATGACCGGTTGGTGATTGTGCCTATCAATGCCATGGTTAACAAAATACCCTGCAAATTAAAACTACCATTGGCAAATGCTTGGCGCCAAGCACAGATGAATCGATCTACAGTAATTAATTTTGAATTATCGATGGGCCCACCATTTTATTATAAAACACACAAACTCACACACAGGCATATAAAAATTAAAATTTTTAACAAAGACAAAAAGGATTAAAAAAAATATTCAAACATAATTACCATTCGCTAATTAATATTCAATGGCCCTTATAATACACAAAATATTCAAATTAACTCTCACTCAACCTCAAAGGTTCACTTCTTACTCAGAACCCTTAAGAACATTGATGAGATTGGAGGGATCTTCCTTAATGGCCAAGTCCAGTAAGCTCTCGGCAGCTTTTTGCTCCAGAGAGTCCTCCGGATTTAACAGGATGGTGACAGCCTGACCACTGTTGGCATTGACGTCCCCTTCAACAATGTCCTCTGCATTGATGAGGATTGTGTAAACAGAGCTCTGGTTGAACGTTGCGTCATCTTCCGGTTTGATGACAAGGGTCATCGTCTCTCCGACCCCGTCTTGATGAGTGATGTTGGCGACGGCATTAGTCTCAGCCTCTTCCATCCTCAAGGTGTCTTCCTGGTTGACAAAAATGGGAACGGTCTGTACAGTTTGTAGGCTGCTTTGCACGGTTTCCATGACAGCACTAGCACTCTCACTCTCCTCTGGCAATTTGTTCCTGACGATGGTGTCCTCCAGACTCCACAGACTGGTCTCCACTTTCTTTTTCTTTGCCCCCACTTCGTCAAACATCTGCGGATTTTCAACCGCTTTCCTCTTCATGATGCTGTCCTGATTCATGAGAACCGAAACACTTTTATTGTTTACGAAGATCTTGTGCGTCTCTCTGGGAAGAAGTGGAGGGGCAGGTGGACTTTCTGAGAAAAGCTTTTTCTTACATTCATTACCCTCCTCTACATCACCATTGTCAATTTGGTTGGACTTAGAGTTCTTCACTGGAGATTTTCGTTCTCCCTCTATTATACAGTCTTTATGTTTTCTCCGTAAATGTTTGTAGATATTACTGGAGAAATTACTTCTATAGCCACAAGCGGAGCACTCAAACACTCTTTCTCCTGCCTTTGTTTCCCAGGCTGCGCATTTCACTACTTGCATTTTCTGACTGGCCCTTTTGCCTGAGGGGTATAAGTCTTTTTTCTCAATAGTGCAACCTCTGTGAACTCTCCTCATATGTTTATACAGATTCCCAGAACTATTGCTCTCATAACCACATTCAGAACACCGAAAAAGTTTTTCTCCTTTGGCAATTGCGATGGACTCCAAAATAATTGTCTTGTTGCAAATTGAGCTCTTTACATGTTGTCTTTGGCGGGGAGCAGGCCTATCTCCATGTATTCGCTGCATGTGTTTGTAAAAATTACTCACAAAATTAAACAGTTGGCCACATTCTTTACAACTGTACCCGTTTGGTGTACGAGTGAAGGCCTCATCACTGCTCGCTTCCTCAAACTGATCAGCAGCATTGTTGGAAGAATTGCCCTCATTTTCAATTACATCCTTACCGTAACCCATGTTAGCATTAATTACTTTCCTGATATTTGATCTCTTTAGCATTCTTTGTTTGTTCTGCAGGCTTCCCTTTCCTAATCTTCCATGTCTGCCTTGAGGGAAAAAATTGTACTCTGTCTTTACGCTTTTTAACCCTTTTTTCCTTTGGTCACCAAGCTCCCAGTCCCCGTCACTCCCACTGGTGAACTCCTCCAAGTCAGACATGTCAGAGGGACGGCCATCTTCATCACTAGAAGACTTCCCTGAAGTACTGTGCACATTTTCACCCGTATGGCTTTGTATGTGTCTTTTGATGAATCTCAGGCTACTAAACTGCTTACTGCAAGCACTACACTCAAAGACTTTTTTACCTGAAGTGGTCTCACTATGTATGATATAACAAAAGATCTTTTCTTTACCTTTGACAGAGTCCTTCAGCTTGCTAACATTATTTTCTAAGTCACTGTCCTCGTCAAACAATACAAAGTCCTGAAACTTTTTTCTATTTCCTCCTTTGCTCATTCTCGGCGACCGCCTCACACTTGAATCTTCATCTAAATGATTTTTTCTCTTGTGCTTTTCACAAATGTATGCCGATTTAAATTCTTTCTGGCAAAAGGGGCAAGTATGAGATCTCTTTTTAACATGGACTTCAATATGCTTCATTATTTCCATTTTATCTTCACATATCTTACTGCACATGCCACATTCAAAACACTTGGGTGACAAATCAGTTTTACACACTTTTTCATCGCTCTTTTCTTTGGTTAATGTTTTAAAATCTTTGAAGCTTTTACGTTTTCTCTGGATGTGTCTATTATGAGAAAAATTGAATTTTCGTTTCCTCCCCTTATTTGCTTTTCTACGCGTAAGCAGACCTGACACTTTTTTATCCTTATGTCGCCGTAGAACATGTTTATTCAAATTGCCACCATAATTGAATGTTTTGTCACAAAATGAGCAGAAATAGGGCTTGTCACCCGTGTGACCTCTGACGTGTCTTATCACATCGCACTTGAAACGAAAACTTTTCCCACAGATCTTGCATTCATACGGTTGCTCTGAGGAACCTACTCGAACATGACGGGCGACATCTTCAAAACTGGAATCATCACTGCTACGGTAGAGTCTAGCCACTGAGGGCTCGTCCTTCTTTGGGTCAACTTTCTCCATCCCCTTCACTGATGATGCCATAATATCATCTCTGTCATCATGACTTGGTTGACTATGGCTAAAAAGCACCGCGTGACGAATCAGGTTACTCCTAGAATCAAAGGATTTCATACAAATTTGACACTTATGAATCTTGTCTTTGGCATGCTGCCTAAAAACTTTCCAAAACTTCGATCTTGATCTTGATCTACTCAGTTTGTCATGAGCTGATCTGTATACATCATTTTGCCCATACATTTTATTATGAATAGCGAGACTTAATTCACTTTTAAATTTCTTCATGCACAGGCTGCACTTGAATAGCTCCTTTCCTGGTTTAGACTCCATTTTTGTTTCTCCGTCAGCTTTTAAAAAGGATTGAATGTGCACTTCAGTTCATACTTTGTCCTGCTTATTTTATAACACAATCTTTGTTGGGAGCGTCCTTCCTCCAGAATTTTTCATATTCTTAATAACCAAAAGCATTCAGGATTCCTCTACAGTCTCTTATGTCCTGTGAATTAAAAACAAAAACAAAAGAAAAGGTAAATTAAAAAATGTATAGTAGTATGACTGCCCTGTGATAAATTGGCTCATTGGTCTTCATCAATGAGCAGATCCCACCAAGGCAACAGCAACTATTGTTTGGCTTAAGATTGAGTAATACCCCTTTTATTTCTCATTATGCTACGCAAGATTAGGCACGGTGGGCAGATCCTCTGCCTGTCTTCATTTCTTGTGATCCAGAGTTCTTCCTGGCTCCTTGGAGCTGGGTCCCGACACTGCTTAGGCAGTAACAAAACATAGTAACATAGTAAAATGAATAAGTAAATACCAATGTTCTTCAGATGGTAGTCTCTCCTATATACGTCAATACTCTGCACCTCTACTCATACAAAAGGGGATGAGTTGAAATCCAGACTGAGATTTTAATGTAATGCAATGTAATGTAATAATCAATTTATATCGCGCCAAAACCACAGAGTGCTCCAAAGCGCCTACAACTACAATGGCATAATCACTAATCGGCCATGGTTGGTGACTATGTCATTGTCGAAACCCCTGACAGAGAAATGCAGTTCTCAGGTTGATCCACTTTACACTTTATCTAACTATTTTGACCAAGACCCCTTGAGATAATTAGAATAGAATAGAATAGAATAGAAACAGATAGACAATGCAATTGAATGGATACCTGTAAAAGCAAGTCGGAAGGAAAAACAAGAATTCAATGAGAGAGTGCATGGGATTGTGAGAGAGGGGGGATGTTGGAAGTGGGCCGTGTTTAATATCCTAATATAGAAGTTTTGTTTATTCGGACTCATCACGTCACTCCAGCCTATCAGAAAAACTGAAATAATGCAATTAATTATAGAACTCTCCTTGACCCTTTGGAAGTCACATCAGTAGAACTTGTACCAACCGGGTATTTTTCTTATGTACTGCCATCCCACATGGGGTTAACTAAAATGCATGTTTGTTTTTTTATTGCCTTCCATGAGTTTTTGGGCGCAGAACACAATTTTGGCATCACTAACCCTCGAAAATGATTACTGTTTAAAAAATGTACTTTTAGAGGACTATTTTGCAAGCTTTGGTGACTTACTTATTGTATTGTACAAGAAGTTCTTTCAACAACTTAGGGGGGGGGGGGGGGGCACAGGAGGGAAGAAGATAATGACAAACAGAACAAAAATTGGCACTGTCAGTGAACAATGGGTAGGGAAAAAAGTTTCAGTGAGAGCGCATAGGAGTGTGAGGATGGGAGGATGTTTGAGGTAACTTTTTGTGGGTCTGAGTCCGAATAAATTCAAAAATTTATTTAGACGAGTCTGAATAGACTCCGTTGGATGTAACTTCAATTGTGTCTTGAGTCTGATGAGTCTGAATAAACAAAAATTTATCAAAGTATTATTTAACACCACAGCAACCCCAATTGTCAACATGACAGCTAGTCAGAAGACAGCAAAATGGGTCAGCTGCAATTGTCAGGACCCAAAAAATACAGTACAACCTCGCTATTATGACATCTTCCAGACCGGAAAAAAATGTCATTACAGAGGGGTTGTCAATACCTGTATGTCAGAAGGGGGTGGGGCCTTGCAGTGTGTAATGTTCCATTTTCCCTCTGTAGTTTATCCGCTTGGGGCCGGCATGTATTTATTTGCATACATGGCCACATAAATTTTGGGTTTTTTTTGTATGTGTGCATGTGAGTGGACGTTGCTCTTTTTGCTTGCCTGTTGTATCCATGCTACTAACTGTACGCTCTCATGTTGCCTTTTCTTCTCATTTTTATTTTCAAATGTATCAAGACATATTCGTAGTAACTGCGGGCATAACCATTCTCTCTCTCTCTCTCTAAGGGGTAGGGGAATTTTAAAGCATGATGTTGCCACCCCCCCCCCCCCCAAATAAAAAAAAAGAAAAAGAAAATGAAAAAAATTTTTTTTAATGTGTCTGAACTACCGATGCAAGGCAGAGGTCTTTGACTTCGAGACGACCATATTATCAGTTTTCTGCGTTGTACTTTTAGCTTGCCTGTTGTATCAATGCTGCCGTAGCCTACTGTGTAATTTCATTTTACATTGATGTTTTGTTTTGTTTTTCATGAAAAACAGTGTTTAGTCGCAGCATCAGCGGCAAGTAATTTGGCAAGTCGGTCAAATATTTCAACGCCATGGTAACAGTGGATGTAGGCATCTTGTAAAGTTATACAGTAGCCTCCGCATAACACAAAGTCGCTTAACAAGATTTTCAGCTAACACAATTTTTTCCCCAAGTCCCACAACATTACAAAAAAAAAAAAAGCTCCATTCAACACGAAGTCGGTTAACACAATGTCATTTTCGCAGAAAAATGTAAAAAAAACCCGATAAAAATTATCAGACAAAAAACACAACTGTTCATTTTTTTCAACATAAAGCAATACTAATTGATGATTGGCTCCTTCCTAATGACATCAGTGCTCTCCTGTATGTCCGCGCTCTGGGTACCTAACACTATTTTACTCATTAGCCCTTAACCTGCACACAACCATATAGAAAATTCAAGAAAATGGCAACCAGAAAGCAGACAGCCCAAGACCTGAAGAGGAAAATTGACATTATCGATGCTGTGGAGAAATCTGGCAAGCGTCAAAAAGACATTACTGCTGACTTTGACGTGCCAGCCAATACAGTCTCTACAATTTTCAAGAAGCGCAACCACGACAGGGAACTCTATTTCTCTGGGCATATTGACGCAGGGATGCAAAGGCAACGCAAGGCACGGTTTAACGACAGAAGGGGAGTTGTTGTGGTGGTTTGAGGAGAAGAGGGCGAGCAATGTACCCATCAATGGACCTATCCTGAAGCAGAAAGCTTGTGAATTGGCGTCAGATTGTGGCATTGACTGGAATTGTTCCGATGGCTGGCTGCTGTTAACACAATTTTCGGTTAACACGATTTTTTTTACAGGTCCCGTGGACAGCATGTTATCCAGAGTCTTCTGTATTGTTGTTGAGCTGTATCTTACGTCGTAATCAATGAATGAGGAATGTAGAGATTGACAGGCAAAGCAATATTTATACCCAACTGGCTGAGTCAAGTAGAAGAAAAACAAGCATTTTCATTGGCTACAGCAAGTAGACGAAAAAAAAACCCCAATATTTTCATTGGCTGAGGTGTACAAATAATGACTACTCAACTCATTGATTTAAAAACATTCCTTTCTATTAGATAATAAGAACTAGGCTGATTTCATACATAGAAGTTACATTGGACCGGGAATTTCAATGTCCAGACATGCCAACCCAAATTTTGGCTCAGAGTAATTTCAGACACCAGTCACAGTAATTTCAAAGCTCAAAGAGTAA
>JBCIKM010522265.1:12623-28752 GCA_039654465.1 Melibe viridis | reverse complement strand
TCCGTTGGTAGGCCCGCTGTTCTGGCAGTGGCCAGGCGAATCGGTGCCGTGGCAGGTCCTGGGTTCGATTCCCTCCTATTACGTCTTCCTGTTTTTTTTGTTTTTTTTGCCCTTTCTCTTTATGGCTTTGACTCACCTCGGCACTGTGTCTATACTATTTTCTATTCATTTTCAGACATCACACATATTTTGTTAATGCTTTTTTTGTAGTTTTTATACGAAATAAACGACACTCAATAAAACCATGTTTTGATGTGATGGCAGCCGCAATTTTATTGATAATTCATGGTAATGTTTAGCCCGGGAATTCACATTTAAGCAACATTTTGACTGTTATTCAATTTTTTTTTTCTCTCCAAATAAATCACACAGAGTTGAAACCATTGGCTTTAGAAAAAGTAGACAGATCTTTATCAACCACGATTAATTAGTTCATCAGCATCAATAACATGACAACAAGGTAAATGGGATATGGCGGTGAAAGTAGCCAGATTTGATAATTATTGATGATGAATTTGACCATCAAAATTAGTAACATACATTTGATGTGATTGGCTAAATGGTAGCCAGATTTTATTGATAGTTCATGATGACTTATAGAACCTTGGAATTTGCTTTCAGCTTTGAACTATTTTTTTTCTTTTCTTTTTTTTTTTTTTTTAAAGTAAATGCTAAACATTTGAAGTGGCCAGATTGCAATTACAATTCCTGATGGCTTTGACCAAAATAACTCACATTCAAAAGCATTTACCTCGCATCTTCTTTTTATTTTTACTTTGTTTTTTGTTTTCTTTTTCAATTAAAAAAAAAATACTACACAGCTCATGTCATCGACTAAAAGGCAGCCAAATTTTAATTAAAAATTGGTAATAACTAAGAATGTAACAATTCACATTTAATGTTGGGAGGTACCAATCACCTGCGGCTTATTTTCACAATTAATTACTGACCGATTAATTGCTGTTGGTTAGCCAAACTGTACCATAGCTCAGAATTAGCATTTAAGTTCCATTTTCAATTTTCCTTTTTTCTCTTCTTCTTTTTTGTTGCTCAAAGAATAAACAATATTATGCTATGATGTGGTTTCATAAGTTTAGAGGTCCTGGCTTCATTTATAACTGAAGATGAATTTGGCCATAAAAAATAAAGTTAATAATTATCATCTTGTGCTTTTTCTTTCATTTCTTTTTCTTCCACTCAATAACACGGAGCTGATGTGATGTGTATTAGGGTTGATGCCTGGGGCTGAATGGTAGCTGGTTAGCATTACCATATGATGATGAATTTGACCATATACATTAATATTATTTTTATTGATGTAATCGTAAAACCCAAAAAAGTAGCAGTTTTTCATTAATAACTGATGATGAATTGGAAGCATCAAAATAATAAGTAACATTTTCATTCATGCGATAGTGATAGGCTGAAAGGTTCTTATTAATAATTTATGCTTAATTTTACCTTCAACAAACATTACTTTTAGTTTTTAAGTGTGAAGTTAAAAAGTAGCAGGATTTCATTTATAGCTAGATGATGAATTTGATTGTCGACATGAATAACATTATCATTGATGTGATTGTGGATGTAGCTACTTCTCATTTGTATCTAATGACAAATTTGACTGTTAACATGGACAAGAATATTATAGAAGTGACAAGCTAAAAGGTTCTTACGATAATTGATGGTTAATTTGACCGCCAACTTGAATAACATATTTTTTTCAATTCTGATAGTGATAGGCTAAAAGGTAGCCACACTTCATTTATATTTAGATGATGAATTTATTGGTAATCATATGAATGACATCAGAATGTTTGATTTGATGTACGATGTGTTATGGATGTTATAAATATCATCAAGCTTGATGTACAATATTTTACTGTAGGATTTGAGTTATAATGTCTGCTCTAACTCTCATTTTAACCTTCTCTCCAAATGTAATATTTGCAAATTCAGTACATTTTCTTTTGCATATAATTTCTAATTGATGGATTGTTAATAAAGTTTCTTAGCTTATCTTGTTTTATCTTCTAATCAAGACCTCTCTAAGAAGTACAGCATTAGTCACTGCCAAATTGCGCCGTATACAGGTGTCAGCAAAACAAAACAATTTTATAAAAGGCGTGTTTCATCTGATTCAAAATGTGCAACCAAATATGTTTATGCAGAGACCTATTGTATGTAACTGCACTATGCTGATATGTTTTATGTGTGTTTTGTGCTCATGTAATTAGCAAAATAGTGTTTACATACAATAATACATATACACGTACAGTGTTACACACTCAATGTTCCACCACTGATGGTGTAACATAAGGTTAAAAAAGCATAAATTAAACAAATGGAAGACTGACTTACTGTTTAACATAGGTACAATTTGGCCACACAAAAAAGCAAATGAAGAAAAGAGGAGCAGGCACTGGTAATAGATGAAACTGTGTCTATACTATTTGCTATTCAGTTCCACACAAAAAAGAAAAACTGAAGCAGTTTTTGCTGTGATTTGTCAGATATTGACTCCTGAGATGAAAAGATAAATTGTTGATTGTTGTTGTACTTCAATTTGACAAAACAGCAGCAATTTGACAGCGGCTACTGAATTCAAGACAGAAAGTATATTACTATTATGAACAGTGCCCAGAGGAGATAAAATTATCACAGGAGAGAAAAACACAGCTAATTAAATATTCATTAAGGTCATGGAGGGATTCAAAACAGCAACTACCACAGTAACATGCGATCAAAATGCAGGGAGAATGGCAGGATAAGGACGATCTTTTGACCTTTGGTTTTTACCTTTGTTGTGTATGACTTGGCGAAAATGTTGGTTGCCTATTGATTTTTTATTGCAGGCTTAAGGGTGCAATGACACTTAAATCATGTTTTGAAGGGGCCAAAAGAGAAGGTAAGATGATAGAATGAGTTAAAAGAGAGAACAGACTCAAACCACCTATGCAGAGAGAGATTTTTTACATTAAAAAAATAAATATCATCTATCAAAATACAGAGAGACGATTGACAATAACAAAAAATATCATCTCTCCAACAAACAAACAATGACTGTTACCCATGATAAGATTATGGTCAAGGAAGACCCAGGATCTTTAAAGTTCCTTAAAGAAAAAAAATACTAAGTATGTGATTGTGACCCTGCAGTTGTACAGTACCATAAAGCATGAAATTGGGGATGACCACTGAAACACAGACAATAATCACAAAGAACACAGGTCGTGTTAGAAATATTGCGCATGTCTATGCCCCATCCACAGGTCACTCACAAGACTGCTATCTAAGCTTCTATAGTGTACCTTAGCCTACCAGCAACCCCCAAGTCCTTTATCGTTGTAAAACTTCCAAGCCAGAAAAGAAAACAACGTCCAAACACATCAGTACTTTTGTTTGCACTTCTACCAAATAACGAAAAAATTACTCTCTCATTATTGTCATCGACATCTTAATCTAAAAAGAAAAATATATTTTTACTCTGACTACAATTTCCTTAAAAAAATCACAAATTTCTCAGATTTTGAAAAGGAATTCATTTATTTCAATATGAAATGCAAAGAATTTGTAAAGTTAAGTAGAAAGATAAAGTCTTATGACAAATTCATCAATAGAACATTATAAAATCTTAAAACTTAACAAGAACAAAGTAACTTTTTTTCTGTGTGTCATAGAGGAGGAAGACTACAAAATTTGGTTATGACCCATTTCTAACATACATGTATACACACACATACATACGCAAACATCAAATTTAGTATTTCATACTAAAATCAAGAAGGGATGTTGTGTGTGAAATGTAAGAAAGGTTTAGTCATCATTGTTACAAGGTGATTTATGTTACAACCTTAGAATGCAACACTAGGGTGAGCTACAGGACAGAACGATGCACTCTGCTGGAGAAGTCTGTCACTTGAACTGGCAAAGAAAGGCATTTTATAGACAAAAGCCATTCCTAAAGCCAGTAAAACAAAGTGACAAAATCATTATTTCTTCTTTTTATGTTTTTTTAATTTACTTCAATACCTATTGAGTTTTCTCTGTGAAATATAATTTTCAAAAAAGGACTGACATGATACCTGCTGGTCAGGCTTCCATGCACCAAATTTAAGTGGATACAATATCTTAATGATGTGCTCACAAAGTCACTACAGAAATTATCTCTTCATTTGAAAAGCAAAACTTACGAAGGAAATTGCTTTTATGTGATCAATAATTTGCATGGTAATAGTAATAGAGTACTTGAAATCATTTTACTCAATGCAAATTGTAGTGTTTGGACATAAAATGGTAGCACATTGGTCATATCCCTTTTTAGCCAAATGATCATCCTGGCACAGGCATTCAGAAAATTACTTTTGTCTTTATCACATTCTAGTAATATGCTTTAGTAATAATAGGAAACGTGACCCTTCAATACTTAGGTGAAGGCTGCTTGGCTCAGGATGAGTCCTATATCATTCCAATTATATATTATGTTATAATGCAGGCTACACTGTTTCAAAACAAGCAGCTTTACAGCATGAAAACAACAATAAATGTTAGACGTAAAACTAGACTTTTAGCTGCACTGTCTTAATTTAAAAAACACAGCTTTCCGCCTATTAACCATCAAACATTTTGATGAGCATGGGCCATGATTCCACTTTTAAATAGATTCCACTCCGACTGTACTTTTTCAATTTTATTTTCAGTCACAATAGTTTAGTTGTGAATAAGTGATGAAATTATATCAATATACTACTCGTTACATCAGCACGATTGAGCATCTGATTGGATATCTGACGACTTAGTCGCAGACCATGGCTGGATAATCATTAATGAGCAAGCAAAATCCAGTATTTATCACTTATTTACATCTACCTGATGTTTACCACAACTATCATTAGTTTGGTTACTCTTCTGTTTGAATAGTAGACTTGAAACATGGATCTACCATTCTATTTTTGTGATTATTTAGTCTTTTAGCTCACTGACCAACCAGGGTTTAAGCAAAACAATCCTTATATAAAAGCTACTTGGATATAATTTTTAGCTGCAGATTGAATGCTTGGAAGAAATTCCCAGCTCTAAGTCAGTTTACAGCCAATTTTAAATCTTTGAATTAAAAGTTGATCATGCAATCAGCTCTGATGATACAGCATTTATAAACATGTAATTAAGCTATTATCAGACAACTGATATAATTTGCATTTGCAGTATATCTGTAGCCAAAATGATGACAAGTAAGAGAGAGAGAGAGTATTCCTCCACTTGTTCACTCATTGCTTTGTGTTAACACTCTGACTGCCAAGATGAAAATCCTTTGGTAGTGGCCCCAAAACAATGTACTAGGAATACTAAAACAGCTCAGACTGGTATTTAAACAATGCTTTCATTGATTGATCCATGATAACCACGGCAATAAGGAGTATTATCGGCACAGCAATTCTCGGCTTCCTTTTGTAGTGATAGGTCTATCAATAAATACTTCTGACAGGCTGCTTTGAGAAGAAGGATAGCAAGTGATACTTCAAAAAATGCTCTTTGACATTACGGATTTATAAGACCCATAAAGGCACTAGAATATTAAAACCAAGAAAGGGAACTAACAACAAACCAAAGTAAAAGAAAGTTGTTTGAGTTATTTTCCTTATTGTCCATGACTTAGCATAGCTTTCTTAAAAAATCACGTTCTTCTCCCATTTAGAATATCAGATGTGATAGGGCAAATTAATATGCTTAATCCAACAAATTTCCACCAAACCTGTGATGAAACACTGCAATTATTATAAACCAAAATGATTCTTTATTGTTTAAAAAAAAATGCTCACTCTATGCTATTCTGAAACCAGTTTGGTCTCTTCAGTCCCAGACTATTCTGTTTCAGATTTTCCAACTATCTATTGCTTTCATCCAGTTTTGAATAAAAGCTCCAGAGATTTTTTGGAAAATCACTACGGCTTATCACAAACAGAAAGATAAATGTCTTTCTTTTTTCAGTATTTATGCACCATTTTCATGAAAAACCTCCATGGACTGCTTGTGCGTGCATTAATTTAGAGGCCAACCAAAATGGTGAAGGATGTAAAGTAGAACAGAACAACAATGATATAATGATTGGACTCAAACTCAAGATCGACTGTTTAAAAGTACTGAGATAGACTAATGCAGCCTACTCAGGCTCTTTAATGTTATCAAGCACACGTACATACAAAATCGACAAAACAGAAGCAGAATATTTGATGGTGATCATAATATAAAGCCAATACGTCCCCTCCCTTTGGGAGTTTTCTCTAAGACAGTAAACCAGTGGACTCTAACTACTTATTGTCCTAAAGCCTTTTTGGAGGCCTGATCTCCCTGCTGTATCTGGTTTGGATATAACATCTGTCTCCGTTTGACAGTATGTCAAGTTTTCCCCATGGTTTGCAGAAAGCTGTTTTTTCTATTCTGTTACCAGGCATCATGTTGTCAGAACCCCACAGATATAACACGTCATTCCATGGGAGGTCAGCTCACTGAGCAACAGCTACGATATTCTGTTACCAGGCATCATGTTGTCAGAACCCCACAGATATAACACGTCATTCCATGGGAGGTCAGCTCACTGCGCAACAGCTACGATATTCTGTCGATTTCGTAAAACATTCCACCTTGGTCTGCAGCCGAGTAGAGTCTGGGCACTCTCTGCCAGTGAATGATCCTGGTAACTTTTAAGTAATGGCCCTGTTTTGGTACTATCCATATTGTCTTAGCTATCAAAATTCAAGGGATCTACACAAATTGAGCCCACGATGACCTATTCAAAAAAAAATAAAATAAGAGTGTTAAAATAAAGGACGGCTTTTCAGTGATCGCACCAAAAGTTCCTGGCAGTCAGAGTGTTATTTCTTCGACACATCTTTTTTTCTGTCTATTATAATCTATCTGTAAAAATTGAAAAAAAAAGACCACATTGATATGGTTCTCGCCTACAAGTCGCAGGGCGTGATGTTCATTCTGTCTCAAAGTCTGGTAGGCAAACACACCATGTCTGTGCAGACAGATGAGCTAAAAATAGATCTATTGGGGATTCAACTCCAGCTGCAATACTCGGGTAGGGGGAATTTCCAGCTCTTGGTTCACCTGTGGGTAGGGAAAAAATAAAGAAAAAAAAAAAATATTCATCATCGGTGAAAAAAGGAGTATGATAAAGAAACATTTCTTTTAATATGTTTAGAAAGTAACTAAACGTCTGGCCATGGTAGATGAAGGCAAAATAACACAACAGAAATTATTTTGCTTACGAAAAATACCACAAATCTGTTTGAAAAATTTTTGGCAATTTTTCACATTTACTTAATAGCATAATAATTTTAGAACAACAACAAAAAGAAGCTATATTGATGTTTTACAAAATAGATTAAAGGTATTTCTCTTCAAATTGTTTGAAATGTCATTTTTAAATAGGCCACCCATATTTTTTCCCTGAGTGTTTGGGAAAATAAAGTCAGACTCTACTTTTCTGAACGTTTGGGAAAATTAGGTCAAAGTCTATTTTTTTGAGCGCTCAAAGCACCAAGTCTGACGTCATTGAAATTGTAGAGCATGCTGGTTGACTTTTCTATTTTTTCCATTTTTTTTATTTTTTTTTAAAAAGCGACTACAATTCACTGATTATGTTACAATATTTTAAAAAAAAATCATCTATGGTTTAACAGGGATACTTAAATCTGAAGTAAGCAACAAACGCATTGATTTGTGATGGTCTTGCATACTCAATTGAAACTGTCAGCAGTCAGTTGGGGTAATTTTTGTGTTGGAAAAATAGTGACTTTACAAGTTAGCTTGATAAAGCTGTGAACTAATTTTTTTTTTTTCATGTGGCTGATATGATTTAAAGCTATCACTACAAAGGTTTGTTGATAATCAGAACGGTCCCTAGCCTTATTTTATGCTACACATGGGGTCCTCAGCTTGCCAATAGAAATTTATGAAAGGCAGTTGGTCTGAGGCTGACCAATTAGAAAATAGAATATACCATACTGTGATGTCATCAGGGAAACACTACAAAGACCACCGGCAATGATTTTATCGAGTCTGATTACATAAGAAGACAGAAGTTTAGAACCAATTCCTCCAAATTAAGGGATTGAAAAACAGAAAAAAGACAACGATAAAGCCTAGCTAATGTATCTCGCTGCATATTTTGGATGACCAAATATTATTACTTGCTTGACACAAGGTCCATTTGAGCTTGCTTGTCATTCAGAATCTCTAACGTCATGTTGAGGATATGGCTAACATAAGACAGTGCTGATTCTTTTAAAGGTTTCCAGCAATGGTGACATAAACATTTAGTTAAAAATCACTATTTTATTAAGTAACCTTCAGTGATAGCATCCTGTTTTGATCCAACAAAAATATTAGATGAAACATGCACTTTGATTTTCACAAACAAAAAATGTCTTTCACATCATTGAGATCAAGCAAAAAGAAGAATCATTAAAGTGCAGAGCCTCAATGTTTAAATGAGCACAAAATGAAACACCAACAACAACAACAACAACAACAACAACAAAAACAAAAACAACGATAAAACTCTACACAGAACAGACATGTATGTCCTCCACAAACAAATAAAAAGCACAATCAGCCCCCTACAGAAGAACAAACAAACAAACAATGCAATAAATGGATTAACAAAACAAAATACAAATTGAGATAAATAGAACCCTCACTCCTCACAGTAAAAAAAGCATCAATCATAATATTGATTGTCTATTGCAGTGCATCTCATCACCAGGAAAGAAGGCTCTGAACACACAGAAAAAACAAAACAAAACAAAAAAAAGACAAGAAGAGATAAGATATGAATTTTGGTTTTTCAAATCCTTAAACAGATCAAAGGAGAAGAAAAATTGAGTAAAAGAAAGCTCACAGTGGAGTTGACGTATTGATGGAGCAGTAGTCTGAGTTCACTGTTCTGTTGTCTTAAAGCCTCCGTCTCTGACAACAAAGAAGACCGACTGTGGAGCACTTCGCTGGATGGGGCAAAAGGGTGGGGGAGGGTAGAGGGTTGACAAATATGGCGGGTAAGGTTAGGGCCTCAAGCTGTACAAAAATTTCACAGTTTTAGTCTCTGTATCTGTTCTCGTGTAAGGAATTTTTAAACTTTCCTTCAGCCAAAATCACTTAGGCTGCCCAGGGTTTATTCTGACCTCCATAATGAAACATTTTGATTGAAGGCTTCATTGGTATAATCTATAATCACGCTATAATTCTTTTAACTTAAAAAAGAAAAGAAAAAAAGATAAACAAACAATATAGACCCCCTCCCCCAAAAATACACACACACACACACACACACTAACACATGCATTTTCATCTCTGTAAGAAGTTTTCCATGCAACTTAAGGAATTAGCTGGCTACCAAATTAAGACCCAATTCACTGACTCGTATTTCTCCAGTCCCTCGATGAGGGCATCCCACATGCGTTCCTTCTTGTCTGACAAGAGGCTGGCGTAGCCCTGCCAGTAGTCGGAATCATGGGAATCGTCTCTGTCTTCCAGGGCACTGATGTGGAATGGCGACCTGTCCTTGAAATTCCTGTTATCATTAAAAAAAACCATTTGTTTTAACCTCAAATTTGATAACGAATAGTTTTGATCCCATGCTACAGAACATTAATGAACAGAACAGCTGTCATTGGTCTATTACACCTTGGAGCATAAAATGCATTAATCATCAAAACAAGATGAGCCTAGCATCAAGCTTGCTCACAGGTAAGTAACAGACTTTCCACCAAGACGGGCACCAGCATCATCAGGTGTTGTGCCATAGTTACAAAACTTTAAAAAAACACACAAAATGAGCAAGGGTTGCCATAACTAAGATTGACTAAAAAATTGAGAAATAAGGCGATAACCAAAAAAGAAAAGTGGTCAGAGCAATGGGAATACAACAGGACATGCTTATAAAGCACACTTTTATAAAGAATGAACTGATTGTTATAAATGACAGATTTGTAAGCACCTAATAAAAAGCCAATGCATAAATCCTGACGGCTAAAAAGAACTGCAGATGCAAAGCACTGATTTGAACTGTCCTAAGCTGTACTTTAGATCAGTGCTTTACTGCAAAGGGAAAATGAGGACAAGAGAGAAAACATGCAAGTCTCACTTGTTACTTCGACGTTTGTCCTCGACAAACGCTCTTAGGGCTTTGAGGACTTCATTGGGATGAATGAGGTCTACGCTTTCAGGTGGAATGGAGTCAATGTCGTCCTCTTTGCCAGTTAACTTTCTTATCTCATCGTCTACATCTTCCTCACCCTGGAGACAATATAGAAAGAGAATTCCATTACTAAGCCTGGCTTATCCTGAATTCTATTAATGAGCGCAAAACCTTTTTTTAAAGACTTTCTTATTTTCAAAACCAGGCGTGTCTTTGCAAGCCGTGTTTATTTGCAAGTGGCCACTTTTGCCAACTTAAAGAGATTAATGAAGATTTTGCTCACTGCCAACTTCAATTAATTTTTAAGTATAGCTGATCACTATCTGGAAGATTTTCAAGCACCCATAAAAAAGGCCAAACTAACAACAAAATGTAAGAGATATTGCAAAGGTCTAAATATTGGACTGAGACAAAGTATTTAAAAAATTGAAGGCTTAACTTTAATGGAAGATTTAGAGAACAAGTAAAGATCGGTAGATCAGTAATTCAACTGTGACTTCTTCTCTTGTATGTCATCATGTTGTGATTTTAAAATGGCAACATTTTCAGACATCATT
Organism: Melibe viridis; assembly: GCA_039654465.1. Lineage (NCBI taxonomy): Eukaryota > Metazoa > Mollusca > Gastropoda > Nudibranchia > Dendronotidae > Melibe > Melibe viridis. The sequence goes on along the minus strand of JBCIKM010522265.1, from coordinate 17,994 downwards.
TTTCTAAACTGGTCCTTTGTACAAAACATTAGTTCACTGAAATATTTAAATTGATTTATCACTTTTATTTTTTTTTTTTAAGTAATCTCCTTTCTGCAACAGCTTTTTTAAATGTGTATCTTAAAAATAAAAGTAGTCAAAGATCAGGTGTAGGAAGCTATCAGGTTGTATTGTCATCGCAGATGGTCTTACCTCATCCTCTTCTGCATATTTGGCATCCCCTTTGTCAGCATCTTTCTGAAATGGAAACATTTTGAGTTATTATGACTTGTTTTCCTCTCCACCACTTAATTCTCTCTAAACAGAAAATGTAGTCTCTCTCTCTTTTGACAAAAAAAACCAAAACAAACCCACACAAACATGATAAGGAGATTGATGTAAAGCTTGGACACCCCCTTGGTTGTAGACAATGTTGTCTATATGTCCATAAAATGGTTATGCACCTTGGTTGCTTGTATTGTCATCTGTGTTATAGGTTCGTTGTCTGCCAGGCATATGGTATTTTAATGAAATATGACATATGACATAATGACATATTTTTAATGACAGGTGATAGGTACTATATATAAATGCTATATAATATTACCATTATCATTATTATCATCATCATCATCATCATCATCATTATTATTATTATTATTATCAATATTAACCAAAAAAAAAAAATGAACAATAAAATTCATTCTTATCTTGTGATGGAGGAAAAACATTTTTTAACCATGGCGTATGTTTATTTCTAGAAGTGTAGAATTATGATGATAGTGGTATAATTATCTCACCCTTTCCTTGTCTCTAATGTTCATAAAGTAGGTGCTCAGTTTGTGGATGTCTTCCTCCGTGTCCAAACCGAGTGCCTGGTAGGCAAGAGTTAAATAAACAACAGGATGAAAGAACATAAGACCAAGCTTGAGAAAATGAAGCATAAAGGTCCAGGAAGACCCAGGATCTTTAAAACCCCTTTGTGTTACATGACCCTAGAGTTATGTAACAAAAGGCATGAAATAGGGAATGACCACCGAGTTGCAAACAAGACAACAAGAACAGGACATCGGGGAAAAAGTGTAAAAGTCAAGAAAAAGGAGTAAAAGTGCCCACCAGGGACACCCAACAACTGCCCGCGGCAAGGGGTTTGATTCCTGGCCAGGGCTAGAGGTTAACCCTGGACACCATGGATGATTCCTGTTGGCATCGGGTGTAAGCTCAATGAATAATCTGTACCCAATTGTGGTTCCTAGGCTGCAGCATTTACGTGTTTGTAGGTGGAAAGGCCAACTTTTTAAAAAAATCCAGCAATGATTATCTTTTCTTCAGCTCTATTTCATTCAGATCCTCAATAACTCCAAAAAAAACAACAAATTTAATAAACCAGGAGACTAACATTGTCTTAAAGGTTACAAAAAAAATATTTTGCTTCATGGTATGTGCAAAGAATGGAAATGTAAGCAGAGACATAGTATGAAACATTGAGCTTGCTTGACAATAACTATGAATTCAGCCAGTTTTAATTTCAGTTTGAATGAAGGGACTGGAGAAAATAATTGAAAGTCATTGAATACAATCTGAGAATGAATCAGCTCTGTTGCAACTAGATTGGTTTTAAACTTACTGAGAAAATGTTATCCAGTTTCATCAGAGATCGTTCATCTTTTTCCAAGGGAGCCAGCAGTTTGTTCAGTTTCTGCTCCACTAAGAATCCCTTGGAGAATGAACAAAATACTTTGTTAAAGTTTTCATGTAGGGACAAGGCAAAAGAAACATGAACTTAAACTATAAGTTCACTTACAGAGGTAAGATTAAATAGTAGAGAAAAAGTCTCAGGCAAGAAAAAATTACTAAAAAGAAATTATAAGTATTGTCAGAATTAGTTGTAGCAATTCTATGAATCTACCATCTCTTTTGCCGAATATCTCCATCACTACACCAAATAAATGAATCATAGATCATGAATATTTAAATGAATGAGTAAATTAAAAGACCTAAAAGGAATAAATAAATGAATGAATGAATGAATGAATGAATGAATGAATGAATGAATGAATGAATGAATGAATGAATGAATGAATGAATGAGTAAATGATAGGCCTGGAACAAAAAAATTGAATGAATAAATGTTTAGTTGAAGTGCACAAATTGTCATAACATTTTATTGAATCACAATATATTGTTGCCATTCAGTGTCAACATCACCCAGTATTTATTGTATTACAATAACAATTAAAACTCACTGCTTCATCACAGAGCAGCTCTAGAATCTGCTTGATGGTATGAGCTGATATTTTGTCATAGATGGCGGCACCGTTAGTCATGGGGTTTTCCTCAGATGAAACTACAAAAATACAATTGAGATATACATTGTAACTTAGAATTTTGTCATATTGAGTATACAAAGCATACATTTCAATTTGAAATTTCACATTTAACAAATCTCAATTCAACAAAAACAACAACAATTAAGCTTAAAAAATATGCTTCCTTTCCTTGATATGAAAATGATTATTTTTCATAATTACAGTAGTTGTCTGATTTAAATGTGGCTCTAGCAACTTTCCTTTGAGTCTGTTTCTTGTTATTCTTATTCTACCAGACTTGGATGACACAATGTGTATCAAGAAATTTCTTTATTTTAAGTATGTTGAATAAAACTGATTGCAGAACTAGATTACCCCAAAATGGCATTGGACTGTCAGCTTATTAAGGAAAACCCAACAGTATGTGACAAAATGTAGATAAACCTTTTTTTTCTTGTTTTGAAAAAAATAAAAGATCACAATGAGCATACACATCAGCGTATAACTTTATGGGAACTATTTGACCATAATGAGTCTATATGTAAGCAAGATACTCCTATGGGGAGCAACATTAGAGAGTCTTCAGAGAAGAAACCCCCCTCAGACAAGTGTTTCGGCCCTATCTTATTTTTGCAGCAATTCCTGTAGTGTGCCTGGTTGTTACTATGCTGCTGTTTCCTTAAATTATTATTCTGTACAATCAGAGTCTTTTCCTACTCCAATCAGTTTCAGATCCTCTTTGCTTTTACCCATCCATCCTTATCTCCCTCAGACAAATTTCTTCTTGCCCTGCAGTTGGAAATCAAGAACTCTGTTATTTTCATGCTGTTCACAACAGGTCTTGTAATTTTGAGATACTAAACTAAAAGGTTATGAAAAAGTTGTGACCACGCACTCACCTGATAAGACTTCCTGGGCAATCTGAGTGGCTGACACCATCTGGCTTCCTCCCCCATTGACTAAAGGACCCACATTATCCATGAAATCCCTGGAAGAAAAAAGAATTGAGCATTATTTGTAGATGAGTGATTTTCATTAACCACAGCTTTCAGCATTTGGTATGTGAGCTCCGTGGCACAATTGGTAAGCCAACATACTCCAATGCTGAAGAGTGTCAGGTTTGATTCCTGTTGGTGCCATTGGACCAACCACACTCCAGTGCCACACTGCCGATGCGGCCTGGGTTTGTCCCGTTTGTCCCTTGGGGCAGACCCAGAAGACACATCTCCCCCATGGGATAAATAAGCACAGTTTTTGTCTTGTTTTGTTGATGGATGTCAAATGGAAAGAATTATGAATTATAGTAATGACCCAAATACAAGAAAGGGGTCTTTCCTTGTTTCCCTTGGAGTCAAGTCTGACCATAGCATTACGTTGTTGTGTTGCTGCACACAGCAGGCAAGGAAAGGCAATATTTGTCATCCTTCATTGGCATTCTAGACCAGCATTGGTCAACATGGTCCATTTTGTCAACAATTTGGAAATGTTGATGGATAGTGTAGAATTACCAAGGCAGCTATAAAAACCTGAATAAAAAACACTGTTGGGGGAAAAATTATTGCAGATTTTGTCAAGAGTTAAATAATATTAAATTATGATCTTTGCTCACATGTCTGGGGCTTGCCACTTCAGGCCCAGTTGATGTTCGTGTATTGCTCTGTCAACATCCATGACCTCCGCTACCAGTTTTTTCAATTCTTCCTCATTCATGCACCAAATGTCCTGGAATTTCTTGGCGTCAGTGGCCAGGAAGTGCCTAGTGGGGGGGGATTAAAGAAGTAAAGGATAAAAATCAAATACGTTGAAAAACACAATGCTTGCTTGTCTGCTTGATCAGATAAGATGCAGATTTTTGTTTGTTTTTGTTGTTATCTTACAATAGAGAAATATTATTATGTTATCTATTTCTCTCTCTCTCTTCTATCTGTCTGTTTGTCTGTCTGTCTTAGACTCTCTCTCTCTCTCTCTCTCTCTCTCTCTCTCTCTCTCTCTCCTTTACTTTTTCACTTTTCTCTATGATTATTGAGTTCAATGACTGACTTTGATTAGAATAAAACTGCCATTGCTCTGAAATGTTTTTGTAAATCCAGCATAGAAAAACACCCAAAAACAACAAAACAGCAGAAGCCATTCCATTGTTCAAGTTTTCCACAAAAAAAAATATTACATTAACAGACTTCCAAATATAAATAAATGGTTTCCCAAGCATTGCACAATTTCCACTGTCCATGCACATACAAAATCTTTTGAAACTTTAAAATATTTTTTCCTTGTAAACATAAATACCCTTCATACAGTAAACTGCAGAACAGACAACAGTAAAACACCAATCAGAGACCCCAAGATTCATTTCACTGCAATGTTGTTTGAAAATTTTATTGAAGGGAATGAAAAGACTGTTTCTTATATTTTTAAAACCAGGAAACGTTTTACTTACCCTCCGTAAACTGTAACCAAAATGTCGTTTAACAAACTTACTTCGATTTTCTCTGTAGATCGTTAAATTGTTCAGTGATTCGCTTGTAGTCCTCACTAAGTTGTTGGTTTTCTGCCTCATATTGTTTCTCTTGCTTTGCTATTTTCTGTCTCAATGCATTTAGCACATCCTGGAGTCTGCAAAATCACGCAAAAGGATTGGTAAAATTAAGACTGATAACCTCAGTCCTCAATTAAATTGCCACAGAGATATATATTAACTTGACAATAGTGATATTTATTCTTTGACTTGTAAAATTGGAATTCTATTTTATTATCTCACCCAGGGGAAATTTCTTTTTAGAGTCTGTATAAAAAAGGAAGATGATGACACCCCAGGAGTCAACTGCAGTCCACAACCACAGTGGTAGCCCAAACAGGAATTGAACCCGCACCCTCTGGCATGGGGAAGTCTGACTCCTCACTGAACTGACTGGGCTACGGTCTTGAAAATAGCTTACAATGTGGTAATGTAGAATACAGGCATTAGAGAGACTTGAGGCAATTCCATACTTGGGGCAATTAGTAAATACTTGAGGCAATTCCATACTTGGGGCAATTAGTAAATACTTGAGGCAATTCCATACTTGGGGCAATTAGTAAATACT
>JBCIKM010522265.1:0-12523 GCA_039654465.1 Melibe viridis | reverse complement strand
TGAGGTAATTCCATACTTGGGGCAGTTCCATACTCAGAGCAAATCCAAACTCAGGGTAATTCCACACTCAGGCCAATACCATAGTCAGGGTCCATTATAGCTTTTTTAGAGTAAAAATAAAGTTACTGCATGCTTTTGTCTCTATTCCCTGGTTATGATAAGGATCTTAACTTTTATCTTGACAGATGTCAAAGAGTTTCAAAAAGAGCAATCAAGTCCAACCCACTGGTAAGTCCAATCCATACAGTTTCCAGATACCAATGTGAAAAGTAGAGTAATACGGAATTGCTCTGTGTCACCCAATTCAGTAGTATAAAAAATTTTATTAAAATAATATATTTTTTTTATTAACATCTATTTTTATATTTAAAAATTTGGAATATGTTTATCACAAAGATGCCCAGAGACACATGAAAAATAAATTGCCTCATCAGAAATATAACATGATCTTGTTCCTACCGTGTAATCTTCCTCTTCTGTTGTGACTTTGTGATGGTGTTCTCCTCGTCGCGTTTCTTCAAGACCTGGAAATTATACTCTAGTTTCTCCTGGTTCAACTGGTAGGTGGCGCGCATCTGTTGCAATTGTTGCTCCAGAATCTGTCACACACACACAACACACACACAGCACACACACACACAATAATAATAATAATAATAATAATAATAATAATGATGATGATGATGACAATTATAATAAATCAATAACAATAAAAATGATAATAATCTTTTATAATGACCATAATGTCATGCAACCTGTTTTAGTGAAACAACAAAATACAAAAAAAAAACTAGACCTTTATAAATCTGAAAAACAAAAATAGGGATTATGTTTCCGAAAGGTGTAAAAGCCTTATACTGAAATTTAACTTCTGCCCCTAAAATTCAATTAGACAAACGAGCAAATCCGAATAGTTCTGTCCCCACTAAGCTTCAGGTGGTTTTCCCTGGCATCTATTTTTAGAAGGGGGGGGGGGGGGTGAATGGACTCAAACAAAAATAGCCATCCATCTGTAGAAGAGGATCTTAGCTACTAAGGATAATATCAATAGTCCCAATATCAAAATCCAATGTTGATTATTTTTTTAAAGTGATTAATGTTTCAATCACAGCAATTCTCATTTTATTCAAGTAAAGAAAAATTCCATTAATTAATTAATCTAATGGACACAGCTGGATGACATAAGGAACCGGATGGGTCTCACCAGCAAATGTTAACATCACAAGAGCCAAGGAGGGAGAAAAGTGACTTGCTATTTTGAGTCTTCTCATATGTTACACTAGAGGTAGGAAGACAGGCAGGCATCCAAAGGGGGATATGTTTTTACCTCGGGTTTGTCCCAAAGGAAGTTGAGGCGACCATCACATAGCACTGAAGTGTGATTGATTGATACAATAACCCCACGAGGTATTTAAATTACTTCCTTTAGTGTGTAAAAGCTCATTCAGTGAGCTAGGAAAATTAATCATTTTTAAATGGATGATTTTTTTTGCTTTAGACAACTTCTGAGTCCAAAACTTCACTTGGGAGCAATGTTTGTATTCATCTAAGCCGTAAGTCCAAAAAATATAAAATGCAGCTATCATTGGATTGTCAAAACAAAACATAATCCACAAAGACAGCTATAACCCATGGATTGGCAAAATCTAATATCTAAAGAATGAATACAACCAGGATTTAATTTTCTAAATCAAGGACCGCTAAAGTTAGATAGCCACTAACTTGCACATCTGTCTCCAGACGGATTTTGACAATATTGTACTCCTCTGCATCCTGTACACGTAGATGCTGCAGCTGCTGCTCAAAGCTCTCTACCCTTTTTGAGCGCTCGTCCAGGTATTCTTCCTCTTTCTCACTGCGGAAGCCCATTTTGTCCTCCCACTTTTTCCGCTGCATCTCCAATAACTCGTTACGTTCAGCTACAAAAGCCCTCTGTAACAGGGGGGAAAAGGGGGTGGGGAATGAAAGAATTAAAAATTCAAGCTTTTGGAGAGTAGCATTCTTGATATCAGTCATATGAGAAAAAAAAGGGTAAAATTCACTGAAGCACAAAGTTTCTAAGGAGATTGCTAACCTCAATCTGCTCAAGTTCTTCTCGGTGTGCTTTGTTCAGATTTTCCACTTGTTCATTGGCTCGTTCAATCATTAAATCAACGTCCTCTGCCATTTTTTTCAGATCCTTCACATACAAATCATCTTTGGCTTTCAATTCCTGGAACAAAAAGTTATAGCACAATTGAAGATAAAAGAACACAGGATAAGAGAGAATTGTCAAGAGCTGTTACAAGGCCAAATAAGCTTAGTGAGATAGTTCTATGTGACTCCATGTGTCAAGGTGTGCATTCTATTCTTGCCTTCACAAATATGTTCTTTCCATTGGTAAAAGTTGCACTGCAATTGCTTTTTAATAAATACCTAAGCACTTGGGGTGGGGAGGGGGAGGGGGGAGGGTGGTGGTGGTAAATGCATCAATTTAATGTGCAAGCCACCTACATGTATTGGATTATATAGGGCATGTAATTGGTTTGTGCATGAGACCAATGGCACTAATTTTTTAGTTGAAGAAATTAAGTCAAGTGCGCTTCTTTTTAAAAACATAATTGGCTGATAATAAGATTGAAAACTGCAGAATAAAAGCAAAAATTAATTTCAATGATTGTTTTTACACACCTGTTGAAATTCTGTGATTAATTTGTTTTTCTCATCATTCATGGCATCGCATGACCTTTTCTGTTGAAGGAGCATCTGAAAAAAAATGGAGAGTTAAAATAACATGACCAACTATAGTTAAGGGCAGTCAATGCATAAGTTGTTTAGTGCCTAATCAGTTACTGTTGCCAGTGCTTCATTGTACCAAAATGCAGTTTTAAGCTGAAAGTCTGCGCAAGCATCATAGACTGTTTCATTCCTTTTAATTTGTTCATCAGACAAGAACGTTACAAATATATCATCAGATAAGTTTTTCATTCATATTCTTATGCATTTTCATTGTGAAGTCAAAGTACAATATAAGGTATCATGTTTTTTATAAGCATGGTCTTTAAAAACTATGTCATATGATCATAATGAAAAGTAAAGCAACTGCATTTTAAGGAATATAAGCCATTCTCCTCCCATTTTCGACTTAATTTTGCATGAAGCATCAAGAGTTAATTTTTCATGCAGTTCCAGTTATACCAAGTAGGTTTATAGTGCACCTGTCATCAATCTAGCTTGCGGTTTGGAGGTGAAATTTCTTGATGGTTTTTTCATACTAGCATCTTTGAGAAAATTAACAGCATCTGTTGATGCATCTCTTTTCTTTTTTTTTTTTTTTTTAAGAACCATAACTCTAAGATAAATAACAGCTCAGTTACTGGTCATTGAATCTTTAGGACTTACGCATAGCCACCCTTAATCTAGATCTTTCTGGTTTGATTGAAAATAATCGATCGTCTGTCAATTTAATAGATCTGATACTACAAAGAAACAATCACTCCACCAAAAAAAAAAAAAAAAAGGAGACTCTGTTGGTCTAAAACTGAAAAATTCTTGTTGTAAGATTAGGGATGAGTGTGAAATTCAATAATAGTAGGTGCCGAAAAGATTGTTATTCAGTGAAATAATAATTGTTATTTCATTTGACGAGACAGAGAACTTGGAAATGCAAGCATATTTAACTTACCTCGTGTAGAGATTGGGGAACTTCTTTTTGTAGAGCTGATTCCCATTTTTTTGTTATCTGTTACAACAAAAAAGAAACTGCTTTCACAATATATCATTCTCTATCACGGTAAAACTTTTTCAATAATTGATAACATGCGATGTATCATACTTCAAAACCATTCAGAGGTCAATGGTCATTTGGAAAAGCTTCTAGTTTCTTACACACAACCTGTATTAAAACAATAAACATCAAGCTTTAAATTTCATGTAACAGTTGAATATCAGACCAGTTGAAAGGTATTTGTTGAAGTTACTGAGATAAACTTATGATAGTGTCTTAGTCTGAAAGGTAGTTTTTCAATCAACACTAGTCATGATATTAAAAAAACAAAAAAAAAGAAAGAAAAGATTTCCTACCTCTTCAAACCTTTCTGCAGCAGATTTAGCTTCTTGCTCCAGCTTTTCTTTTCTGTCAATTTGTGAATTAAACAAATAAATAAAAGAAATAGGTCTTATATTTACATCAGCTTCACTTGAGGCAAAAGTTTGAAATTGGTGAAATTTTATAGAACAAGAAGTGACCGTTGCAGCCTAATAGCTGCATATTGCATATAAATTACTAAACACTACCCTAGAGAATAGACAATAGGCCCATCACCAACCACTTTGTTACCCCCTACCCACTTTTTTCATTCAATTTTCTTCAGTCGCCAATGACAGTGGCACTTGCCTCTCACTCCACCGACATCTTCTCCCCCCTCCTCCCCTCTTTATTCCCTCCCAAAGTCATGTCGCCCCTCACTCACTCATTCCTGTGTGTGCATCACGTCACGGTGTAAGCGGTGATTTAATATGGTTGCTAGACTTAAATTCATTGTCTCTATGCCCTACTAAAATGGAAAATATCGATTTGTGAAGTTATCCCTATCTTGATTAATATACAATTTCCCACAGACATTCCTCAGAGTGAGAGCTTTTATTCAACATCTTATTTGTTAAAATTGGGTGTCTCTGGGTAGAGGAGCTAGGTAACACACAGACAGACAAAGGGACAGTCATAAAATTTATTATAGTTGTGTAAGATTATATGGTCTGTAAAAAAAAGATAAATAAATAAAATAATATAAAAGAAACTCCCCTTTTCTGAAGAAATATGGTCTAGATGGTTGGCAAGAGTTATCCTGAATATCTTCACATACCACAAAAACATAGAATTATCGTTTGCACATGAGTGCTCAAAATCCTTTTCATCTTTGAAAGTCATCAAGTGAAAATTCCTCTCAGGCTGTTGTCTTTTTCTTCCCAAAAGCACATTCAATAAGTCTAACAACTGTACGTTTGCATTCTATCCTTAGCAATGAACAAAGAAGGGGGAAGAGGGAGGGGGGGGGGGGCAGTAGTGGCATCTGTATGGCAGGCCGGGTTCAAAAGTTCCCGGGGGGAAACAGTCCCAGAGAGGTTTTCGCTATTAGATAAAAAAAAAGTTTGCTCTCACTATTTATGCAACAATCTGACACATTGGCATCAAGGAAATCTGACGATGTTAAACTTTTTGGTAGGATGAATGGGTGCTTTGGGAATTGTTGGGGTGTGTGTGCATGTTGTTCAATGAGCCATAAATTACCTGTTATCACAAGTGGGAGAGGTCTAATACTATGGGTTAGTGAGTGAGGCTTTCAAATAAGAGAGAGTGCTTATTCCTGTACTTCACTATCAATTTAATATCAGCAAAATGAAAAGGAGAGCAAAATCCCTCCCTTATTATAAAATCTACACACAGGAACATCACTTATCTATAGTTAACTAATAAACTCCTCTCCTGACATTTTTTCTATTTTTTCAATCAAATCTAAACTCTACCGATTCAGCTAAAAGCCCATGGCAACCACACTGGCAGAAGTCAAGCTCCTCATGGCAATGCGAGATTGGTAGTTACAAGTCATGTTTGCAACCCCACACTGCCATGGTTAAGTACCACTTTTTTTCACTTGTTATAACAATTTCTTACCTGTGACGTTTTGCTTCATCTTCGATTGTTCTCCGAGCAGCTTCTCTTGCATCACCGGCAACTCTAATATTGGAGACAAGCTCATAGCCATCTTTCCTCAATTTTGTCAGTCGTAAACGGCTATCTTCTATTTGTTTTCTACTCCTACTTATTTCCTCTTTTACCTCCTTTGTTTCTGTTTGATCATCTCCAAGGAGAGCTCTGAAAAGAGAAGAAGAATTAAACCATGATTAAATTATTAACTTTTTTTCATTTTTAACAAGAGAAGTCTATTTCTCTCTGTCCATCAATATCTCATTTTATAGTTTTCTCTCTATTCCTCCTTATCTTCCTTTCCAAAAAAACTTGGGTACTGAACTCTCCTTGCATTAATTCCTTACAATTGGTTTAGTGGGTACCCTACACTTTGCTTAAATGGGAGGGAAAGAGTAGACGAATGACCAAAGCTTTAAAGAATATTGCTTAATGGATATAAAAAAGATCTCTTCTTCCAAACATCTACACCGGAAACTTCCATCCTAATAACAACACCACACTAGAAAAAGACAAAAAACAAATGCATTGAAGCACATTTACAGAATGTCTAATCTGCCCACCAAGAATACCTTGCTCAAAATAAAAATGGGTTGTCTATTCTTATTTAAAAAAAAATGTAATTCTAGCATTCTTTAAAATTATTTTTTGGCTTACCTTGGATTTCTTTTTTGGTATCCTTACCTTTCAAAAATTGTTCTTTTATTACCTTCTTTTCAATACTCAAGAGGATGCCTCTTGTTTTGAAGTTATAAGAGACAGTTCAAAGACATGAGACATCTATATCAAAACAAATTGGAATGCGGAGTCCAAAATTTATGATTTTCTCATTTTCTAAAGAAATCACTGTTTGTTTGGGATACCAATAATCACGCTAAATTTGCTGCTTCAATCATTTTCTAATGTTTGTTCGAGTAGGCCCAATGCACAACACAACTTACTTTCTGGCGGCCTCTGCTCTTCTAGCTATACGTATACGTCTTGCGTGTATCCTCTCCTCGATGTTTGAGGAATCTACTGAAGGTCCCAAATCCTCTTCTTCGTTGCTAGAACTCATCTTTATTTTGACAGTCAAAGAACCGACAAGATGCTTGATAATGGTGGTTGACAGTTGACAGTGTTGCTAGGTCCACAGGGGATTTGTCACGTGACCATACCATCAGTTGATGCAACCTTTGTCGTAATCTCCATTTATTTTCAAATAGCATCATGATTGTATTAAAATTTAAAACAAGTTTTATGGAGCAAAATTGTTAATCTAAATCGATATTGTTCATCTATTAGATTTAAAAATATAATGCTTTCACTTTACGACTCCACGAGATCAAGGAAGCGACAACCAAACTACTTCCTTTTAGGATTTCAACATGGCGGTCAGTACTGTTATAATAACAACACTCTCTCAATCCCCATTCATCTAACTTCCTAAATCATAATAACGCCCGTTAAGTTTACTGAAACAAGTAATGATGATTGATCAATCCGTTTTTATATTTAACAATGATGTTGTATCCATGGCTTAACGGATTTGACCTAGGCCTTTGAGCAGATTCCCTGTTCTTAGCCCTTGTCTACTTTCTCTTTTAGAACTATATATGGAAGTTTCTTTTCTTGACAGAATTTAAATAGAAATAGCCCTTAAATTAAAAGGTTTAAAAGAATTACTTTCTCTCTGGAAGTTCTTTGCATATTTATAATCTCTGAGGTATTGAGCATCAATCGTTTTCTACCTTGGAAGGGAATGAATGGTTCCTTCTTTTTCTGTTCTGTTATCTTGCTTTCTCTTTCTTTGACAAGAAATAGAAAGATTAGCTTGCTGAAAATTAAATTTTAAAAATCTAGATAAAAAGACCAGCTTTAGGTCTTAGACATTGAATTTGTTGTTTAAAAACAGTTTTGTTATGATTTATTTTCCACCTAGAGATAAGAGTACAGGACAGGAGCAGACACTGGGTCCCCGAATCTCCTAATTTAAAAGTAGTTTGAATACAGGGTCTAGACTTCACCGAAACTCATTCACAGGAAAATATGATGTGATCAAGAAAATTTGTATGTCTCAGTTGTCCATGACAATCAGGCCTCAAAACCTTACTGCTGATCTTTGGATTGCATTTCCAGCATTCTAACCATTCAAGGCTGTCAAACTGACAATTGAAAATACATGTGTTTCAAACAGTTCTCTCTTTTCTCCTATCCCTGTGGCTTTTTCTTGTCCAATTCTTAAATCCAAACTTGTACATAAATAAATTTAGATTAGGGCCTATGTAAAAAAAAATGCAGTTGGTACTCACAGCACCCTTTTTCCCTCTAGGGTAATCTTTCAGAAAAAAAAAAAAAATTGAAAACACCGTAACCAACTAACCAATGTGTGAAGAATAAATACTTAAAAAGCTTTGAACCAATGTTTTCACTAATATTTTGTGACTAAATACTTAAATATTGATAGATTTTCAGGTACTCGGAAGTACTTTAGAAACTTGGTCCCGTCTGTTTAGATGGCAGCCATCTTCGATATAACTGAAATACATTGCCAGTTTTTATTTTGAAAGCTACCAAATTAACATTAATCAATAAAATAAATAATAATAATAATATTAATACAGTAATAATAATGATGAAACAACTAAAAACAGCAAAAACAAAAATAAGCAAATAAACATCACTTTGATGAATGAGAAAGCTTGAAAACAAACAAATCAAAAGAACTACACTGGAAAATAATTAAAAACTCAGAAACAAATGACAATGCTTGAAAAAAAAAAGAATTTAAATGTTATCAAACTTACTCTGCTGTTTTTCATGCTACAGGGTACTATGCGCTACTGACCCTCCCGGCTGATTCCAGGTGTCAAAGACTGACACCTGTCCATCATAATTGCTAAGCATACCCAAAACATGAAAAAACAGCTAAAACAAAACTGAAATGAATATACAAAAGCCAAGAAGACCTCTGTCAATCAAACGTGCGTGTTTCACAAAAACAAGAAAGAAAAAAAACCTCAAAAAAGGCCAATGTGGTAATCAGCTCAATTCTCATTTCTTCGAAAATAAACAAAATGGCGGCGACCTCAGCTCGGGACCCAGATTCTAAAGGAGTATCGATTTTCACTATCACTGTCATAAGCTGTAATTATCCGATAAAGATAAATTCTCTAACAGCGGAAAAGGGTGTTGCGAATAAGGACAGCCAAACAGAAATCTAGGTAGAATGACCCTGACCGTAACCTTGCAGGAATGAACGAAAAATTTTGAGTGAGTAGCTTATATCACTTAGTTTTCTTTTCTTTCTCTTTCTCAGGAAAAAGAAAGTACAAAGCAAAATGTCATGCGCGACTTGCGCATCCTTAAACTCTGCCTCAACATCTGTGTTGGTGAATCTGGTGACAGGCTGACTCGAGCTGCCAAAGTGCTGGAACAGCTGACTGGACAAACACCTGTCTTCTCTAAAGGTACCTTTCCCATTGCCATTCAATGCTTTTGTCTTTTATTACAGAGGTCTTTTACTGGGGAGCCGCATTTGGACGAAACACTGGTGAGCTCATCTACTTCTGTTTCTTTCCTTTGATGCTTGTGCTATTTTCTTGCTTTTCCTTCTCATCTGTTTTGTCCAGAGTCCCAGTTGTTGCCTTTTAGTAAACACGACTTTAGGGTCACAACTGAGAGTAAGATATGTACGTAACACTTTCACAAAGGTGGTTTAAAGATCCTGGGTAGATTTTGTTGTTTTTCATTGCAAATCATCCCTTTAATGCCTATTGAGTGTGGATGTGTCTTGAGAGTCGAGTTTTATTTTGTAGTGTAAATCATCTCTCTCGTTTTGGGTTTCACATGTTCTCTTCTCTATCTTACAAATTTTTATTATCTGACTTTCACAGGGGTCCCTGTATGACACTTTTAAACTGATCTCTTTTTTTTTTTTTTTTTTTTTTCACTTTTTGGGGGATTTTCCCCTTGAAAAATTTCGAAGTGCACAGTTGTTAAAAACGCTGTATGAAAACATCAAAATGAAATAATGATGAATGTTCTATCAAATGAAAGGGAAAAGCTCGTAGAATATAAGGATATATTTAGCAAGAAATTTGAAAGGAATTGTATTATCGTTGGAGGAAGAGCAAAGAGAACGGCATTTAGCCATTAAAATCATCACGCGTAGACCCGTAGTTTAAGAGTTAAGGCCCCAAAAGCAGCAGTAAACAAAAAGTTATTCCAGACCAGAGTTGTGTGATAGAAATTTTATTTCACTTATTTCTTTCTTGGTTAGTCAGGTGTGTGATTTTTTGTCTCATAATTTGAATGGTCATATATTGATTATTCAGCTTACCTGTGAGTTGAAGGGTTTTGACCTCACAGTTGAACATTTCAGTGCTATTTTTCTAAAATCTCTGAACTATAAAAGATATTCTTGGCTTAAATGAGACCTGGCAGTAATTGTAAATTTCAGTTTTGCAGTCATGCAAATCTGTTATCTTTTTATTTGGTTGTTGAAAGTTCTACATTCTTTCTTTTCTTTTTATATTTGTGATATCCAGCCAGATACACAGTGCGATCGTTTGGAATTCGCCGTAATGAAAAAATTGCGGTTCACTGCACAGTCCGAGGCCCCAAGGCTGAGGAGATTTTGGAGAAAGGCTTGAAAGTGAGTGGATGAAAGTCTTCAGTATGGGTCAATCTGAGAGCTGTCAAGATTGAGGTCATTCATGTAAAATTTAAGTGTCTCTGACAGGGGTAAAAATAATTCACACAAGGTCTGGTTTCTGAATTTTTCTGGGTCTTTGTGTGTTTGTTTGTTTTTGGGGGGGGGGGGGGTGGCAAGTTAACAGTCTGTTGGTTGATGGTAAAAAGACAATTAATCTATCATCACCTCATTTATGAAAAACTGCCAAATTCTTTTGCTTTTTGTTGTTACATCGCTGCTTGTTTAATGATTACTTACATTCTTGAATATAACTGTGCCATTTTAATATCTGCTGGTGAAAAGGAAAAGATGTTTGAAAATCGAACAGCAATATCTAAAGGATAGATTTATTTGGCAGGGATGATTTGTTGATTTTAGGTAAGATGACAGCTTTTAAAAACAACACAAGGTACAAGGCCTAGGTACTTTGAAATATGAATAATAGATGACAATGAATAGAAAATGGTAAAGGCGCTGTGCTAAGGTGTCTAAAGCATAGATGGAAAGGTAAAAAAATACTGGAAGTCGTCCAAGGAGGGAATTGAACCCAGGACCTGGCCACTGCCAGGACAATAGGCCTACTAACTACTTTGAAATATGAGAAATATTTTGTAGCTTCACTTCTGACTTTGCCTTTATTTTCCCTGCAAGGTGCGTGAGTACGAGTTGAGGAAGAACAACTTCTCCCAGACTGGCAACTTTGGCTTTGGCATCCAGGAACACATTGATCTGGGCATCAAGTATGACCCATCCATTGGCATCTACGGCATGGACTTCTACATTGTTCTGGGACGTGCTGGTAAGTAAACCTTGACTTTCTCCCCATTTTCAAGGTGACCAATAATGCTATACTTTAAATTGTAGATAACCTGTCAAGTTGCTAAGATCAAAATAAATCTACGGTTTATTTCCATTTTTTTTTTTTTTTTTTATGGAAGCTGTTTTTAATGGTTTAAGTTTTGAATTGAATTCTATTATACTGAAATTTGGAAGGTTGCTACCAGCTTGAAAATTTTCATCCTATTTTACCCGTTCTCATTGTCACCACTGATTTCTAATCTAATAATCGGCTTTAACAAATTGCTCCACAATTGTATTAATTTGTATAAGCCCTATGAATTCCTAATGCAGTAATCACAGTAGTAGGCAGATCTGAGAGAATTTAAGATTGTTCTACTTCTCTAAGATTACCAACAACTACATTTTGTCTTTGCAATGTCTTACACTAGTTGTGTGTGGTATGAGGGGAAATCGTTCTGTTATCAGTAACCACTCCTCCGCATTGTTGATAGAACTTTTAATTTTAAACTCTTCCATGCTGACTCTCATGATTTCCTGTTTCGGTCTTTTTTCATACTGATAGACAGAAAGCTTGCAAAGCAAAGCATTTTTCTGGTCAACTTGAGGTCAAATTGAAAAATAATTGCTTTTTGTTTCATCATCATTGTGACTGGCCGGCTATGCCCTACCAGCTTGTGATGGAAAACACATCCATCTGGTCCCATGCTAAAAGGCTGGTTTTGCAGCATGTGTTCCAATATGTTGTCAACTTGTCAAAGAGAAACTCCGCCAGTTTATAACTAATGGAACATTTTGTCTTTTTTCTCTGAAGGATTCAACATCAACCAACGCAGGAGGAGAAAGAGCTCCATTGGCTACAGCCATCGTGTGACAAAAGAAGATTCAATGAAGTGGTTTCAACAGAAGGTGATGATTATTTCCTTTTTTTGGGGGGGGGGGGTTGTTTTAGTTTTTAATGCTCATACTTTGCGTCGCAGTAGCTTAGTTAGCAAGGTGTTTACCTCACATGCCAAAGGGTATGGATTTGAACCCTTGTTAAGGCTAATGTGGTTTATCATGATTTCTGTTGACATCAAATGTGTGCCTAGAAAAGCTGAGGTAGGAATGGTTAAGACTGGTCCTTGCTGCCCGTTGCCGCGGTTGAGCGTGAATACTGATTTTTTAAAATCCGGCTGTCAATTATGTATTGACATCAGGGTCACATATCAGGCGAAATTTTCGAAAATCAAAATATTATTGTGCATCTGAGACTGTCAACTGATTGAAACCATGTGTGGTCACAATGCTCGATGTGTATAGGTTGTCTTGTGAGTAGTGAATAGCGAATAGTATAGACACAGTGCCGGGGGGGGGGAGAGAAA
>JBCIKM010522154.1:0-18918 GCA_039654465.1 Melibe viridis | reverse complement strand
GGGATGACCACTGAGTTGCAGACAAGACAACAAAAACAGGACATCACAGAAAAGGGGAAATAGAAAGACAATAGCTTTAGTGTAAAAGAAAAGAAACAGAAGTAGAAGAGCCCATCAGGGACTCCCACCAACCACCCGCAATAAAAAAAAAAAAAAAAAAAAAGAAAGACAAATTTGTCCCTTTTAAACGTTAAATTTTATTCATAATGATTATGGCTAAATAAGTGTTTTACATACTACAAGTGGGCAATTTTCCTGTAACATTTACATTTGAATCCATCCACTGGCTAACAACACACCACCGACGGCCCGATATCATTTTATCGACTGGATTGAACAAACAAGCGCTTATGGTCAATGTGCTACATACATGGGTGTGAATCGACTACATAACAAGATGTCATCCCATCTGGGAGAGTGGTCATGGTAAGGTAGGGTGTAAAATAAAATAGAGACTAGACAATGTCGGCACCTAATCCTTTCATTAGAGACAGGCACGACTGGTAAGGAAAGAAAAACAGAATGAAGTGGGGAGGCAAAGCGCCAACACTTCATTGATAACACACAGCATGTTAAGCAGGGAGAAGAATGGATATGCGCACTCTTAATTAAACAGATGAAAATAAACAGAAAATAGTATAGGCACAGTGCCGAGGTGGGTCACAATTGCTGCAGGGAGAGCCATGTAACAATGAGAAAAGCCTCCAAGTCTATCCTCATTACCTGGGACCAAAAGATGCTCGGAGGGAAACTGTGGCTCCTGACTATCCCAGCTATTCTTTTCATGAGTCATTCCAGTCAAGAAGTGCTGGAACTCTAGGAGGTGGCCAGGGAGGCTGGCATTCATATTTTTGCGCTGAAACCACACACCATACAAAACGCCTTGCACTTGCAACACCTTGACAAACTTGTATTTAAACTATTGAAGGCGAAATATGGACATTTTTTCATCACATTGTATTCATGGGCAAAGTACTGACATGGATCATGGATTTGTTTTAAATAAATTCGAACTAACTAGTGTCCACAACGACAGGGGCATATTCATCAGGTTCAGAAGTAAAATCCCATTTAAACTTTTCTGTTAAATGCTTCCTGAAGCTAAGACCTCGTTTTCTCAGCTTTGGATCATTGTCTTCATTAAGGATATTTTGAAAAAGCTCATGTAGCGTGATAATCAAAAAATTATTGCTTGTCACTATATCAACAAAAAAGTCAGAAGGTATCTCCCTTATTTGAAAATGCAGCAAAGAAATGAAAGACAGATATGTGTTAGGGTATTTTAAAGCAGCATCTCCACAAGTGCATAAAAGATGAACCAGCTTTTTCCACTGTTCAAATGAGTCATAATTTTGGCCAATTAGGAAACAAACAAAGGCAAATTGAACTTCACCCAAAAAACTGTCACTACAGTGTTTAAATCTCTCTGTTAAGAGAAGTTCAAAGGAATATGACGAATCCATGCTGTACTTGGTTATCTCCGCTGGAGTTGCCTTCTCTGGAAACTTTTTTGGGATGGAGCTGTACTTTATGACCGTCTCTTCAATACTCTTCATGAGTGGTAGTTGTTTTGATTTCTCATCTTGATCTTCTGGATTTTTGTTTTTTGCTGCCATTGCATCACTGCGGGACTGTGAAGTGCTTGCTTCGGACTGAAACTGAGCTACTGCATAAATGGTTCCACAGTCTGGCTGTAACAGATCAACTGTTTCTCTACTGATGAAGTTGCTCAGGCTTACCCATTGCTTGTATCTAGAAAATACGCATGAGAGCAAAAGAGAGAAAATTTTGAACATCACTTCTACCCCAAGTTTACCACAAATGTACATTACAGAAGTAAACGGCCTACATCAAGGGCATGACAGAACAGGAGCGTAAAAACTGAAATACTAGGTGTCCCAAAGTTGATGAAACTCTATTAAACCTTAATAGCTTTATTAATTGTCCACCAATCAGCACCAAAATAAAGCAAAAATGAGATGAAACCTTGGCATTTTTTATTTCGGACAGATTTTCAACACATATGTGAAATGAAAAAGCAAAAAAGAGTATGTTCGTGGAGAGGGTCATCATATTGAGCACCTCATATAAAACTTCATAACTCTTAAGACAAGATAGGTAAGAAAATGTTTTTGGATACAATAATATGCAGTTTATTGATCATAAATTTTCAAGCATTTTTGTTTACTAGTCTGTCTATAATTGAGGTGTTCTAGAGTTTCACCAACTACAGGACAAAAGGTATATGCCTTTGTGCATCTGAATACTCAGATGATAAGCTGATCCATTGGTGAGGTACATTAATTGAAAACATCAATAAAGTCTTAAAAATTAAATTTGAAATTTGAGTTACAGATTCAGATGTATTTGGGGAACTGAAGACAAATTATTTAAGGAAAATGGCACACGAAAAAAATATACCTCTAGACTCAAGGACAATAGGCGTATCATTTCATAAATCTCAGTTCTACTAACAGATATCACTCCAAAAATGAACCTTATTTACTGCAAAGACAAAGATGTATCAACAATTGCAAAAGGTTGTGAATTTTTTAAGACAAGAGAAAGACCCTCACTCTCTTAAATGATTGTAGAAAATGAAGATTTAATTCATAAGAACAAGATAAAGGGAGTGCTTTGTGATCTCACTCACTAATTATTTATTGCCAAAGTCACCCTCTCACATGGAAACCATTGTGTGTTATGTAGGTAGTCATCTCATGGCCATGACAAGAGAAGCAACAGGTGAATCATGTCAGAAAATTACCAAATCCTGTTTGCATCACTTGCCTTCAATATCACTATCAAAATGCTTTTATCATTTAATTAATCAACCGGCCACACTAAGATTTGAATTCTACTAATTACAACTGTATCAGAATGGCAAGCAAGTGAAAACACCAAGAAATTCCCTCAACTTCAAGCACTGTGAATCTGATCAGAGATGCTGACAATAGGATATTGACAATAGATGTATAATCCAAACCATCTTTATGAATCTAAATTAAATCTTCCAACCCTGAGCATTACTAATTAACCCATCTGAAATGTAAATATTAAGTTAACAAATGAACAATATAATAAATGAATAACCTCATGCCATACATCATACATTACCATTCTCTCATGCAGTTCTTCATTCAATTTTAAGACTTTTGATAAAGGCTCTTGTAAGAGAATGATTGATAATTCATGTTATGAGTAATGAAAGATGATACTGAGAGTACTTGACAAACCACTCACTTGTCATATGGATACGGTCCAAGGAATTGATCCAGTTCCTCTTTATTAGAATGAAACCGTTGCACTTCTTCTTCGTCTGGCTGACATGGGGAGATATCTGGTTATCGAATAATAATGATGACACATGATTTTAAAGCAAAGAGCTTGGACAAGCAGAATATACAGCATCCTTCACACCAGGTGTAAATGCCCTAAGGTATGTGCCTTGTCCCAAATGAATAGACAATTAAAACCTATTGTCCATAAGAATACAATAGCCCTGGCATGAAACAAACACACCTCGTTTCCACATTAAAAGTCTAACCTCGCCGAATGATCTAACATGACCCAAAGAATTACAAATAATCACCGAAAAGACATAAACTTTCATTTTGCCTTCTCCAAAATAAGAGGTAACTAAAGATATTATTATAGTTAAAACAACAGGTTTCCCAGAAAAGGTAGCTAATCAAAACAGAAAGACAACAGAGATGATTATATTGGTGTCTTCTATCCAATTATTCTGTAATCGCCAGAATACTGTCATTAGAAACCTATGTCAAGGTGAAGCTGTGGGACCTGTGATTTATGAATGAATGACAAGGATGAACTCCTCTCAGAAAATTTTGTTGCATGTGTTAAATTCTATTTTATTTATCTACTAATTTTCTCTTTCCTTTTCTTCTTTTCTGGTTTTTGAAATTTTTCAATAACTATGGCTCTTGTCATCAATGTTCTTACACCTTTTCTCTATTATTAACAATTTCCAAGGCCGGCTATTCTTAGAAACTCGTCTAAATCTCCATGACTAAATATTTTTCTTAAATATCTGTGCAATTGGTAATACTGAGACCTCTGGAATAAAATGATTTTTGGCCTGGAACGAAACCTCTTACAAAAGCCCATTTCCACTGCATTCCTTTTGGTAATTTTTGGGGGGCTGGAAAAAGACTTGAAAGGTCACTCAATACTGTCTTTGTTACAAAATGTTCAAAATTTATCACCAGTTACTGCCAATACCACTCTTACTATTTTTTACAAACTTGCCAACAAGCATGAAAATAAAGTGCAAGTTTGCTAAGTTGCAAGAATTGACCAAAATAATATCTGAACATCAATGAATGATTGTGCAAGTACCTTCCAGTGATGAACTCCATCTTTTCACAACTATCTCCTTTGGGGCAAAATTATAGAAAAATCCTGAACGGGGACTTGCTTGTCCATCAGAGCTCACAGAACTAGAGATAAAAAAATCAATCACATCATCAGAAAATGAAGATGAATATGTACCACATTGTATCACAGGAAAATTCAATTGCAGAATATTTCACCACAAGAATAATTTTTTACCATGGTAATCAATTGTTTATTGTGTAATAGAAAATGTAATGAAAAAGAAGAAAAAGAAGATTTTGGTGGGAAAATTGTCATTGAATTAAAACTAGCCCATAGTGACAGCCTGATTGTAGAAACAAGACATAGGTACCATTCTAACAGTGATGGATTTGCAGAGCATTAGATGCTGGTTTACAAAAAAGGCTGAGATTAAGTAATTAGCTCAGTTCAAAAGATTCCACCACCAACAACAACAACTAAATGAGAGATAAAAAGTTAATGGATAGAAAATTTTGTTGTCAACATAATACCTGTAATAAACAAAATGTACTCCACTAGGTATCATTTTTATGCCTTTGAAATTGGGACCAACAGTCCAGGAGCTGTAGTCAATTCCAAATTCAGATCCACTTGGGAAATCTAGTAGCAAAAGTATTGCACCATTCTCAAAAAGAGCTTTTGCCCTCTCCGCATCCATGATCTCCCTTCTTCTCTGCAAAATCTTTTGAAAACAGCAAGAAAATTTTTTTTTTGAAAACAGCTTTTATAAACAAAAATACTCCAGAATCTACTAAGGAGTTTTTACAAACAAAAACTCTACAGAAAAAAATAAAAAGGGCCCCGCCACTTGCATAAGTGGTCAGTGCTGCCTCTTAGGTACTCATAAAGGGATTGGAATGGATTAAACTTGATGCCTATTAGAATCATCCCATGCTGTCCAAAAGCGTCAACATTTGGTCAATTCCCAGCCCACAGGATTACTTGTAAAACGCCGAAGTGGGGCTTGAACTAGGGGGTTGGGTTTGCTATCATAATGCCTTATCCAATAATCCACTACATCCACGGTCCTAATGCCAACAGGGTTTTGATTAAATGAAAAAGTAGACCACTGGTCTCTAGTCTCTACGAAACCAGTTTCCCAAAGTGGAGCAAATAAAAAACAAGGCAACAAGACAAACATAGGCAAATCTTTCAAAATAAAAGTCTTTCCATTTACTCCAACTCAGACAGTAAACTTGTTTCATTAAGTGACAAAAATTGAAAGAAAGGGTTCGAGTAGTAGGTATTTTTGTTTTTTTTATTTTTTGGTTAATCTTTTTTATTACCCTTTAAAATGATACTCCATTCAATCAATTTTTGAATCAATTCAAATTTTGAACATTTTCAGACCAAAATTGTTGATGGCACAATCTGCTCTGTGGAATACGCCATAAAATAGTTCATAAAAATGACAATGACATTAAAAAAAGGATGCTTAACTCTTAAACTGTTTGGTGCCCCTCATTGCGTTAAAAAAGGCTTTCCGCTTAACTGTTCGGTGCCGAGTAATAAGTAATAATGTAACTATTTATCTCCAGATATATTTAGGTACTCGAGTTGTCTGCCGGCAGTTTTGATGCTTCAGATCACGTTGAAACAACAGAGGCGTTCACAAATCATTGGTGCCCCTCATTGCGTTAAAAAAGGCTTTCCGCTTAACTGTTCGGTGCCGAGTAATAAGTAATAATGTAACTATTTATCTCCAGATATATTTAGGTACTCGAGTTGTCTGCCGGCAGTTTTGATGCTTCAGATCACGTTGAAACAACAGAGGCGTTCACAAATCATGCGTTCGATGTCGCCTTGAAATGTCTTTACAGGTGGTTAACGTTAATGAATGAACTTTAGGATGAATAGTATTACTACATTTTATTACTGCGTTATATTATCTATTTCTCCATTTAAAATAAATCAAGAAAGTAGGTACTTTCAAAAGGTCCGGTATTTCGTACCCCTTCCTCCTATTTCTTACCCCTAAAAAATCAGGGGTACGAAATAGCGGACGCTTTGTAAACAGACAGACACATTTGGTGGCCTGTCAATTTTTCTATTTTGAAAAAAAAAAAAAGCTTATGTAAAAACGTTCTGAGGGTTTAATTTGTAATAAAAATAATTGAAATCCTTAGCGAAAGCGTTTATTTGACAAACTTGCAGTCTAGAAACAGAGAAATCCTATAAATAAGTGAGTCACAAGTTTACTCTTGACTGCCTTGAACTCTCCATTACCGGCAGTAAAACGGCAGCAGTTGGAACAGCAAGAAACAAGGACAAATAACCACA
The DNA here is from genome assembly GCA_039654465.1 of Melibe viridis. NCBI lineage: Eukaryota > Metazoa > Mollusca > Gastropoda > Nudibranchia > Dendronotidae > Melibe > Melibe viridis. Next base: position 12,261 of record JBCIKM010522154.1, on the reverse strand, counting down.
AAACTCTCATTGGTTGAATTTTTTTTATTGGCATCTGTACAATAAATAAACCTTCCGGCAGCCGTTGACACATTCATTCGATTCAGAAATGGCAGAATAATATCACAAAACAAAAATCTCAAAGGGGTGCGAAATAGCGGACGGGTACGAAATACCGGACCTTTCCTCTAGAAACGGTATGCACTTCATTATGGTCATCAATAACAGCTTTTTAAATATTTCCTTGACTTAAAAGTTAACATAATGAAAACTGAAACGTTTATCTGGGGTGTATGACACAAATAATTTTTTATCCCAATTTTGGACAGGCTTACCAAGGTGCAGATTCAGGAAACGTTGGTGATCGTTTTCTGTAAAAGCGAAAGTAGGTTGAGTTTATAAGAGATTACAAAACAATCGCTTTCCGGTAATTGGATTTGGATGTTGCAACATTATTTACAGTAACTTAACATTACTTAATTTTTACACGCCTTTATCATATTCTAACTCTTTATTTTTTATTGATTTATCTTGGTCGTAATTTCCTTTATCAAATTGGTTTTCAATGACCTGTCATTGACACTTGAGCTTAATTTCTCGAGTATTCTAAAAGACCCAATACTAAGTTCTGTGGATGTTCAGAACCTTTTTTTTTTTTAGGATTATTATTTGTTTTGAAACTGCTTGAACTGCTACAAAATCGGTCGTATTTCAAGTTCTATCAAAATAAGACGAGCTAAATAAATGACAAAATATTGAATTTTTCTGTCTTCTTGGTTGACACAGACATTTTGGACAGGACATTTTGTGCCAAATTTTTCTGCCTATTTAAGGAAGTAAGCTTGTATTGTCAGGATAGCGAAAGTCCTTGCCATTGACTACAATAATGCGTGGCAATTTAATGGTTGTTTATTCTAGTAAGAGGGGAGGAGTGGGAGACATCAGACCACGACTGACTTCTATCTAACAAGGCTAAAAGAATTATTTTTGAACCAACAATTCACATAGGGTGGTAGCTCCATTTTTATGTATTGGTATTATTGTGCTGACATTCCAGTCAGTCGGTATGTTTTTTGTTTTGTAAGCCTGCTGGCATATTTTTAAAAGGAGTTTATCTGCTTCTAAGCTTTAGGATGTCTATTTCTGTATCTGTTACACTGTGGTCCTCTCCACTATTGTCTACTTTGTTGCTACTAAAAGCCTTCTCTTTCTTCTTTTGATGCATCTTCATTTGGGCCATGCCCTTCAATGATTTTGATGTTTTTATGTTAAAACTCACAGTTAACTACTGGCAGATGCTCATTAACAAAGTTAAAATCTGATGTATCATAAATAGCATAAGATAGCACTAATTTAAAGATACTCCTGGTTTTGCTCTGTCAGAAGTATTTACATTTGAACATATTGATTTATAGCTACCTAGATTTTCTACTTCTTGTCCTTTTTTCTTTGTTTCAGTTACACCTAAAATTTATATTTTGTATTTTCTGGCTTCTTCTAAAAGTTCTATCTCTTTACCACTAATTGCCTAACATTTTCCACGTAGCCAGCTTCAAAGTCCTTGTACATGCATAGGTCAAGTCTGGTTAGGCAGTCCTTGAGTTGGGCATAGTCTGATTTCTTTGATCATAGATGATTTCAGAGAAACAGGCAGTTAACCCACTGTCCCCTGTGCAAGTGGTGGGAGTGCCACCTGCGCCTCTTGCCAGGCTGTCCCCATCTAGTTTGGGTCTTCATTTTAAGCCTGTCCATTATGGTTGAACCTATGGCATAGTCTTTAAAATCATAAGGCGGCACAAGCCTCTCCACCACTTCAAGGCAGGGAACATGGAGAGGATTGAGAAGGAATATATGAAGTTATAATCTGCCAAAAATGGATGCCATATTGCCGCAATTCGTTCAATGACTACTTAAATATTTTTACTATTTTTTTTCTTCTTTTCTTTTTTTCTTTTCTTCTTTTTGGTTGTTGTTGATCAAGAATTTTTTTGTTCAGAATTTTTTTCCCTCCTTTCTATTCAACTTATTCCTAACAATGGTTTATTTTCTTGTTAATTTTCAGGTTTGCATCAACTGTATCAATACAAGCATTCAAGGCTGAGGGATGTTTTGTAAATAAGTGGTTAACTGATAGGAAACTAAGGAAACAAAGAAGTTACCAGATATTCAGTTCCTATAAATAAAAGTTCCTGTAACCATGAAAGGCATGTCCATAGACAATTGAGATAACCAAAGGCACTGGAATGTCATCATAATCTTGAAATATTAAAAAATTCCAAAGTAGACTTGAAATGTATTGAAATTTGTTTGCAATGTATCAAGATTTTTCAATGAGGATTATCAGCAAAGCCAAAATGTAAAAAATCGAGATAGAATTATATTGATGAACTTAAGAAGCACAATTTGTTTGTAGTAAAATAAAGAATAGGATGGATGATGAGAATGCTAAGTTTGAAACAAGTCAAAATACATCACAGCCCTTGATTATTGGAAATCTAAATGCTGGAGAATTACTGTCTTCAGCTGTTGGAGGATTGATTAATAATGTGTTGATACCAACCAACACGATGGGTCTACCTTCCACTGTGAATAATAATCAAGTCATTGGAATATTACCTGTGTTCATTCAAGGGCCACCAATCCTTCCTAACAAGGATATTCAGCAAAATGTAGGGCAACTTCACTCAGCACCAGAAATTAATGTGAGCAATAACTATGAAATGGGAATGGACAAGGGAAACCCTCAGTTCACTCTTTCTCAGAGTGAGGGAGATAATTCCTATAGAGATCAACAACTTCGGCTTACATCTTCAGACACTCTTATCTTGACCTCTTCCTCAGGGAATTTTTCTGGTAGCACTGTACCATTTTTGATATCATCTGCTGATGCCAAGTCACAATCGACATCAATTCTGTCTCAACAAAATTCCCGTGCTCTGCAAACTACCTTTAGTTTGGTGTCTGACATTTCAAATAGGAGCATCAATCTTGAAAACATACCAACTGCAGGGTTATTCAAACCTGAGCCAAGAGATGAAATAAATCTGGCCAATAATTCTCTGCTTATTTCTGAAACTGATATCACCAGTGGAATAAGACCTTCATTGCACATTGATCAACTACAAACCTCTTTTGGCAACAAGATGGCTCCGAGAACTCCTCAGACACGCAGTCGATCCAAGAAGAATGCTAATCATATGTCAAACTTACAACAGCCTGAAATGGATAAGTGTGTATCAAAAAACACTTCTGTCGGTTCGCAGGAAGTCATAAAGCAAGGGGGAAATGGTAAAAAAGGGAGGTTTAGAAGAGATGACACAATCATTTTACCTTCATCTATTCAGCTTGAGGAGTCACAGACAAAGCTTTCTTTAGCATCTTCTGATACTGTTGTTTTACCCCCTGAGGGTAGTCAGACTGTGACTTTGCCAAGTACAATGTTGAATTCAACTGTGTTTCCCCTTGAGACTTACAGCAGTGGGTCTTTAAACATGTCTTTGTCAGTCGTTGACAATTCGCAAGTCCCAAGTCCTTCTCTGTCAACGATCCCAACTCTCATGTTGACCAATAGTGTTGTTGAAGGATCTGTAAATCCTTCTTTGTTATATGACTTGATATCTCAATCCAGTCAAAACGCTGAACCACCTCCTATTAAATATCTGACTTTAGATCAGTTGTTTTCAAATGCAAATTCGAACATTTTAACATCTTTGCAGAAGACTCTACAGGGATCATTTCTACCTCAGTCATCAGAAAATATCCCAGCAAATGTCGCTGCTAAAAGTACTCAGACAGACTGGGTACTTGGGAATTCTGTGGTTTCTTTCAAGACTAGAAAACTGTCTGAGGAGTCGAAGGAAAGTGGTATGGAAAGATTGGAGGGAAACATACCATCATCATTGTTATTAGAGGAGAGCTTGATAAATACAGCCCCACCATTTGTTGTTGAAGATCAAGGTATTCCTTCATCAGTTCTTACTCTTGTTCCTCAAGATCAGCCTATTTTACCAACTGAATCTGCTGTTCCAGACTCTATAAGGGATAAGCCAAATGAAATGTGCCTGGAAGAGACAGATAACAGTTCAAATTTCCAATGCTCCATCTGTAAGAAAGGATTTCTCAGTAAAAGGGACTTACAGCACCATGAGAAATCCCATCCTAAAATTTTGAAATGTGATCTTTGCTCATCTACTTTTACAAGAATGGGAAACTATACACGGCATAGGAAAATTCATGACTTGAAGCCAGAGGTAAGCTTTTTTCTCTCTGTATTTAAAATAGGAGCCATAATAAAGTGTTCAACCTAATTTTTTGAGTTTACTCATTTATTTTATGAGTAATTTTATCACCATCAATAGGTAATTGATTGAGAGGCTTTTATAGATTTGATTATCACTTTGTGGAGGGATTGTGTAGGTTTTTTTTTTTATGCTCTGATTTATAATTGGAATAACTAAAAACCAAGATAGATAGATAGAAACCTCTGGTTTTCTGCCTGGATCAGGTATTCAATGGCATTTTGTGTCATACTAGTTTGACTGGTGCATGTTGTCTGGTTAATTTGCTATGACGTCACTTTTTGAACCACTATAAAGCAAGTGGTGCACCATCTAAATAAATGTGTGATACTTAGTTATAAAATGAGGTGGCTGATACCATTGAAAAATCAAAGCTGAAATTTGGGTTCATGACTTGAGGTCAGATACTTTAGACCAGAGAGCTTACAAGAGAGAGTACCGTAAACATTTGACAACTCCAAAGGGCAAAGACCATTCAGACCTGGCATAAGAACCTGGTTGAGTTGGTCAATGTCAATGGCGTAGAAATCAAGTAAGCAAACCACTGCCTGGCACCCAAAGCTCACCCGAAATAACCCCTCTGGAGGGTTGGGTTTTTTTTTGTTTTGTAACGATACATCAAAGATTCCGTTTTCTCAGCCCCTATAAAAGATGTAAAGCAATTGAAATGGGGACCCTTTTGTGTTGGGACAGAACAAATCAAGCTAAAAAACAACAACCTCCTGGCCAGAGTTGAGATAAGGACTGAAGATGCTGTTAGAAAACAAAGTTGCGCATGTTGAGCTCCGATTCAGTTTCTATTCAAGCTACCCTTGCCATTTATGTCATATATTTACTCAAATCCAATTGTCAAAAGTTTAAATATTATAATGAATGAATGAATGAATTAATGTATTAGCCTTCTGCATCCCAGTCATCCGACGCCTCGGCAGCTTTAGTTATCTCAGCCACCAGCTCCCTCCACTTGTCCCTGTCCTGGGCCATTTCTGAGAGCCGCTTGAGGTCGTCTGCTAATGCATAAGCCTATTCGTTTTAATTATGCTACTCATTTGTGCATCATGATACAAAAACAAGTCAGTCCAGCTAAAGTGTCATAATTTTGTAACAGTCTTTAGTAAGATATTGTTATATCAACGCCAAACAAAATGCCAATTTGTTACCTTGCTAAAAAAGGAATTTTTCAGCTATCTTTCTTAGTTTTTTAGTTATTCAAGTTATAAATCTGAGCGTAATAATAAAAAAAAACACTGTGTATATCACTTCTATTACTTTATTTTTCCAGTGGTATTCTAATGAAAATAAAAGAGATTGAAATTGGAAAAAATATCTTCATTAGTGTTATCCTTCTATTTTTTTAAAATCCAAATTTGCCATTTTGTGCTGATCACTCTCCATTTTCTCCTCTCATTTTGTGACCAGTTTTACTGAATATGACTGACAGAACTTAATCTGTGTGAGCATCGAAAAAGGGTTTACATACCTAGTTTCACAATTTTGTCTTTAAGATATATGTGTCATTTGAGCAAATAAAGGGCCCATATGATGTTGCATTAATATGTTATTGCAATTTCAATGCAAGTTTCTAAATTTTATGTTCTCGAGTTTTATTCAGCATACATCTTTGAGACAGCGGATAAATTTGGTTGTACCTTTTATGTGTAGTTCCACAGTTCCCCTTAAAAATGCCATAACATGCTACCTGCTTTTGAGACAACTGTTTTTGCATTTTAAACTTAATAGATGGTGTGATTTTTTTTATTATACTTATTTAATTATAAGCACTAAGGTCAACTTTCATCTGTTGGTGTTAGAACAAAACTTCACTGTATATCATCCTGAGAAAAAAAATGTCTTGACTACAACTTAGATGGCTTTCAAAATATGTATCATTGGCAATGTTTTTGCAAAATACTTTTTAAAACTTTTCTGATAGCTAGCTTTTATTTTATAACTAGGAAACCCCTTTTGAATGAAAAAGTGAGAATTGTTTTTTTTCCTTTTTCTTTGCTTCATCATCTCAATTTTTTAAACCATTACTTCCACTTTTGTCTTGCATTTTGTTTGTCTTTTCTTTTTCTATTTAGAATGGAAATATATTCTCCTGTAGTCACTGTGGTCGGCAATTTCTACAAAGATGTGATTTGAAAAGACATATGCTGATTCATACCAAACAAGAGCCTTATGGATGTGACAAATGTGGTAAAAGTAGGTGAAGTTTATAGATATATTTATTAAAGAGGTAAAACAGCTGTCTTTGCTGCTTTTTTTTTAGACCAATTTTGCTTTATGTACCAGAATCTCAAAGGCGCTTAGGATCTGTACCCGCCATATAAAATAAAAACCTGTCTTATCTTGCTATGTACATCAAAATTGTAATGATAATTCCACTTTTTTATTAGACAATATTGAGTATTTTAGAAAGCATCTTGATGTCTATTTTTCTACAGGATACATAAGACGCAGTGATCTTGTTGTTCATTTGAGATTCCACAACAAGGAAAAGATATTCAATTGCAACTTATGTGAGAAAAGCTTCTTCCAGTCAGGTAATGGTATAATTTTATGTGTCATTTTATTCAAAATTGGTGTATGCTTGTGAAAAGAGTTCAGTCTTTATCTCATACCAAAATGGAAAGGAAAGAAAAATTGGCTCGAGATAATTTTCCCCTTTCTTTCTTTCCCAAATAGCTTTGAGAGTGCAGAATTTTGAATAGGTCCTTTTGTTCCTTAAAAATGAATTTGATGGAATTAAGTTTTGAGTTTTCTGAAAAATGCTATTGTTATATTTTTTTCAAAGTTAGTTGGATGTGATCTTTTTGTTTCAAAATCTTAAGAATTTATTGATGAGGTGTCAGAAGTTAAAATGAAAACTATCTTTTACTGTTGTTCTGCCTTTTCCACGGTTGTAAAACTGAATTATTGTTGATGCTTTTATATCCTTTATTCCAGTCTTTCTTGTGTGTAATGAACTCAATTTGAATATTGTTGTCAATAGGAGACTTGAATCGCCATGTACGACGTGCCCATAAACCAGACACCCAGCTGACATGCGGCCATTGTGATAGGAAATATGCATGTGAAGCTACGCTCATACGCCACATGAAGGTAGTTCACAAAGACATCATCGTCAACACAGTAAATCAAACACAATGACCAGAGACTACAGGCTTTGCAATTTCAATGCAAGTTTCTAAATTTTATGTTCTCGAGTTTTATTCAGCATACATCTTTGAGACAGCGGATAAATTTGGTTGTACCTTTTATGTGTAGTTCCACTGTAAAAATTGCTATGAATTACTATGAAATATCATTTTCAGTATGGTCTTTTTTCAGTTTGAGTAATGAATGAATAATTAAGTTTTATTCTTAATGCTTAATGAAAAAGAAAGGGAATAGTTAGTCTTTCTCAGTACAACAGCTTTTTATCTTTTCATAACTTATTGAATATTATCATGAAAATAAGGAATTTAACTATTTTCACATTCTGTCTTTGTTAAAGTTAATTTTACTGTAAAATATCACTTCTTACAAAATATAAATGTTGATCAAAATTATCTCTGTGGTATAGAAATACCCCCCCCCCCCCCACAAAGAAACAAAAACAAAACAAAAAGCAAACCTGCTATTTCTGACCTATGGGGTCCACTGTGTATTTTAATGATATCTGTGTTGCTATGAAACTTTTGGGTAATTGAGAAACTATGCCAAAATGATACTGATCCATTATCTCTAATGTGACCTGAGCAAGGGATCGAACCCACAATCTCTCAGTTCTGGACGCCTTACTACTTGGCAATAGGGACCCCCACCCCGCACACACACACAACACACACACCCAATGTGGTGATTGTCACACACTGAAAATACTAAAGCGTGGCAATAAGGTCACTGTCAGCACATCCTTAACTTTGATAGAGTTCATTTGAAATAATATATCTTACCTGAACATTTATTGAGTGAAATCCCTTGCGGTTAACAAACTCGTGCTCCTGTTCCACTGGTTTCCGGATGCGCACGTGTGTACCATCTACACATCCAAGTACGTTGGGAAATCCTTGCATTGCAAAAAACTTCTGTTTGATGCACTGCGCCTCTCGAGGAGTTGGCTTTCAGACCCACTAGCCGATTTGACGATGCAGTGCGTTGGTCACTCGTAACACTGTATGACAAACAGTTGGCTGTGAGACCCCGATGAGATCGGCAATCACATCCTGAAATTCACCTGTGGCATAATACCTCAATGTCAGCAACACCTGTAACACAGGTGACAGTGACTCTTTTCTTGGCAGCACATATTCCACATCGTTGCTGACTGAATTCACCAAGTCTAGAATCGCTTGCCGATGAAAACAAAATTTCTTGAACACTTTAGTGTCGCTAAACTCCTCTAGGGGGTGTGTCAGATCTCTAAATATGCGGTTTCGGCGTTGAAGGTACATGTATGTCGCCATTTTGCTTCCTTGTAGGTCAGGCCTAGAAGATTTAGTCCAGCGATTTTGCCGGTTATTCAGTTCGTTTAGGCCCACCTTTAGGCTCAATGTAGGCCGGGCCTATCTTGATAGGCTGCTCACATGAATTAGGCCCCTGGTATACTGCATTTGAAGGGATGCCACGCTTCTGCTCCAAAGAGCTTTGGCACCATGGATTTCCCTCATTCTTGATGTCCCTTAGATGAAAGAATGGTCGGGGGGGGGGGGGGGTTGGTAAGGAGAGTCTGTAAATAATCGAAACAATTAGTATTTGAATGATCAGAGAAGTAACACAAAAATAGATGATGATCTTCAAGTTCTCTCACTTTATTGTTTTGCATTGCCCACTTTAGTTAAAAATACATATTGTCAATCGCTGTCGTCTCATTATCAGGTTGTGAGTTGCACAGTTCGCACTTGTTGAAAAGCTGATTGAAGAATTTGGTACCCGTGGTGGAGACCTCCATTGCCAAGCACCTGGGGTAGCAACCTATTCCTTATCATTCTCAGGACTAGCAGTAACAGCAATTACAACAACCACCAATTAAAAAGCAGCCAAGACAAAACAAGCAATGAACAAACAATCAGGTTCAACGCCATCACCATTGCTGAGAAAAATGTTAGTCTCCAACTGAAGACCCATCTATACATTTTCAGTTTATTCTATCAATTAAGATTAGGTAAAGGGAAAAATATACAAACACTAAGCAATTAATAGGTATAACAAAGTGTTTTTTCAAATACGCCCCAGCTAAATTTCATGGCCAGAAACATAGAGAACTCACAAAAACATGAATTTCATTTAAATAATGAAAATCGGACAAGAAATAATGAAATTATAAATTTTTACATGTATGTTTTCCTTACAGAGAAATCGAAGGCCCCAAAAATGGCCAAAATGAATTTAAATGTCAAATTAAAAAACAAAAAATGTTAAAGTATTCATTCACATTTTCAAGCAGAACTGATTATCATTTGACCACAGACAAAGTACAATGGTCCTACGAGTTAAAATGACACAAAAATAAACATGAGTAATTTGGAAAAAAAAATTATTAGACTTTTTTTTTTAATTCACAGGAGATAGATATGGAAAGGGGATCTTTGGCTTCTTGTGTTTTTTACAAATATTCCTGAATATCCTTCATAATAAGAGATTACTCTAACTTATGCTCTAGCATGGGCTAATTTTTTTTCAGTTTCAGGCCCTTAGCTTGTGAAATAAAATAGTTATTTTGGTCAAAATATGAGTTACGATTTTGATGATTTCTTCCTAAATCGGCAAAATAAACGCGTGTGATGAAATTTTGTGTAATAAAATTCTTAATTTTAAAGCTTTTGAAATGAAACTTTCCATATTAATGTAATTTTTCATGCTGAATTAAAAAATTAGGTCAAAATTTAAGTAGGAACAGTCATTTTATGGATTTAAGGCAATTATAAGATGTGGGTTGATGTTGCTGATCTTACTTGGCCTTACAGCAGTAGCAGCAGCAGGGCTTTCTGCTGGGGAATGGAGGTTAGCTGGAGTAGTTAAACAGACAACAAAGAAACTACTAATCATGGTTTACTCTGAGTCTGAACTACTAGTAGACATTGATTTTATCATCAGGTGGGGTTTCAGTAGTAGTCGATCAAATTAACAGCTTTCAAAAGAGTTGGATATAAAAAAAAAAACTAGATTTGCCAGTAATTTAAAGGTCTTTCTGCCCAAGGAAAACTTTTTGATATCTTATTTGGGCCTTCATGTCTGAGACAGTGCCGTTCTTGTAAAGAGCATCAACATGTGCTTTTGTTTGACAAGGCCCTCCCTGAGCGATAACTGCATTGAGGATTGCTGCTTTCTGTTGATAAGATGTTATGACCTTCTCTTTCTGTTGTTTGTCATTTTTTTCGAGGCGTAGATTTATTTTTTCCATCACTACTTTTTCCTCTTCCTTTTTGCTTTCTCCTTAGTTTTGACTTATTCTTGGCAACATGGGTGACAATAGTCTGAAATTCCTTATCTGAAAGTCTGTCAAGCCATTTCCTCGTTCCATTGTGCTTCCACATATTTAATGTTGATCTGTGGTGGATAAACATATGACGTCTCTTTGTCATATCATAATCCATATCTCAAAAAAGTCTCTCTCCAACAAGATTTATCAGGGGACAGGTGTCTAATATTTTCTTCAATTCCTCTTCAATCACACCTTCAAATACACCTCCTTCCACAAAGTCATCCAGCTGGCGCTTAAGGACATCAGTACATTTTTTTGTGCAATCTTTCTAAAAGCAATTGTGGCAGTCTGACACGCATGGAGCAATCTATCAATGGGTATCTTGGTCAATAAACCTTTCCAAATTTCTTAGGAGCCTTTTCACATATCCTGAAAAAGATCCATATGGAACATCGCTGTTTATCAATTTGCAGTATAGACCTGCTGTGACTGAAACGTTGAAGAAGGCGAGCGCACCAATGATAGAGAGGATGTTTGCGTCCTTTAAATCCTCCACAGAACTTCTAAGTTTAGTATTTGTATGTGAGACATATTGCATCATAAATGACAGGATGTGTTGTCGGTGAAATAATATAGTTGCTGCAGCATTCTCGAAGAGGTTGTTGAATCTGTTCCCTCTAAAACTTGTGAACTTTGAGGATATTGCATTCATTTCACAGGCCAGCCATACTGTACGGCATCCTGACTGCTTGTTGCATCTTGGTCCTAAGACGTCAGCTGTTAAACGAATGAGTCAGCATGCTGCTTTTTCCAATCTCATTTCCATAGTCTGTATCAGCCAGCTCTTCCATCAACTCTGTTTTTTTCTAAAAGAGTTTTGGCATCATCAACGGCAACCTCATAAAAACCAAGACACATCGTTTTCCCAGAACTGAGCTTAATATGTTGTTCCACACAGTGCCGTTTCTGCTTACTTGTACCATCTGCTCCAAGAGTGAAATGGTTTGCATTTTTTATTTCATGAACAATGTGTTGTTTTGAGATGTGACGATCCTCATCTGCAATGTTTAGAGCAGTTGACTTGGATGGCAATTCATCTTCCTGGAATTCTTTTCCAAAAATATATTTACTGACGATGGCAACAGCTTTTGAGCATTTTGTTGCTGGCACATCAGCTTCCCATTGCAGTGCCATGTAAGGAAGCCTAACATTTGTTTTAAATTTGTTGTGGGTCTCCTCTTTCAGGTTCACTTTCTTTTTTTTATCTTCATCCAGCTCCTCCCCAAGCAACAATGAAACTGGTCACCCTTCTTCGCATTAACTAATAATAATAGAATTTATTTACAAAGCGCCTATATCCGCCCAGGCAGCTTTTGGCGCACAATGTCATAATAATGTGTTACAATTCATAAAACAGTGCACATCCCAAGACATCATAACAGCAATGCCATAATGAATACATGTCACTTACTGACTAGCAGAGACAGAACAATAGTCCACCCATCTCTCTCTCTCTCTCTCTCTCTCTCTCTCTCTCTCTCTCTCTCTCTCTCTCTCTCTCTCTCTCTCTCTCTC
>JBCIKM010522043.1:0-18923 GCA_039654465.1 Melibe viridis | reverse complement strand
CACAAACCCCCCCCCCCCCCCCCCCCCCCCCCCCAAAAAAAAAAAAAATAAAAAAAAATATATATATAAAAAATTATGCACTGAATTAAATAATAACCTAGTTAAATCTAGGTTCTTTAAATTGTGCTAGTCTTAACCTGTTCTTTTTGTTTTCTTTTCTCTTTTTTGCAGGATTTCATTTGGATGGAGATGAAGAGATGAGCACATCAATCAATGAAAGCATGTCGTCATCTTTCACAGCGGGTCTCTGCGCAAGGTAAAGAGTTGATATTTTGTTTGCATGCAGTTTAAGTCATGAAATAGATCTGTTAGTGCAAGCTTTAGTCTGATTTCACTGCCCAAACTTTTAATCCATTGAGTCATGCAACAAGTGTAGAAAGTTACTGTTATTTCTTTTCCCTGATAAGTAGAAGGAAAAAACTGTATGGCTGGTTTAGTAATGCATTGTGCAGGTTTTTCAGAGAACAGCTGATAAGTGTTGAAAGATAAACAATGATTTGAATTTTGTTGCAGGTTAATGGATGAAAACAGCAGCATTGACAGTGACACGGACAGAAGCTTCCTCCTGTCCGGCGGTTTGCAAGATGCAGCGCACTACCATCAAAGCAGATGCACTAGAATGAGAGTAAGAGATTCTTGTTTATTTCATTTGCTGGATTGTCTCTGGTGGGCCATATCCCTATTCTTCCCATCTTGTGAGCTTTGAAAATTAGATATTCAACACAACTGGTTTCATAGAGTCATGAGGATTGCAGTTTAGACAACATCAGAGTGAAAGCTTTATGTATACATCTGGCTTTAAATTTTTTTAATGATGATGATGATGATGATGATGATAATGATAATGATGATGATGATGATGATGCTGATAATGATGACGCTGATGGTGGTGGTGGTGGTGGTGGTGATAATCAATGATGATGATGTTGATTATAATGATGATGATTATGATAATGGTCGTGGTGGGGATGATCGATGATGATGATGATGGTGATGATGATGATGATGATGATGATGATGATGATGATGATGGTGATGATGTTGATGCTGATTATTATTTTTTTCCCCTTTTTATAACTAGTTGAAAAGACAACCTTTAAAAGAAATAAACGTCAAATTTGACTGATGATATTTAATTGCAAAAAATTGTTTTCTCTTCCAGGAAATTGTAAGTTGTTCAGTTTGGCGTTTGATGCACTGGCCAATTTGTGTAGCATTCCAACAATGGCAAGAATTCACCACGAGGCAAATCCAGCTGAAAAAATCTGCCACTGCCGTGATGAAAATGAAAGACACATTGTCCATATCAGTATCCTTCAAACAGTGGAGATCGACATGCTTCAAAATAAAAAGTGCAAGACAGCACAGGGTAATGGTCACATGGTATTTCTATCTCATTGTTGAAAAGCCATTTATCATGTGTGCTTTAAATTGTCACATTTGTTTTTGATTATGGGCACATACAAAAGCATATTAATTTTTTCTTCTTCTTCTTCTCCTCTTCCTCCTCTAGCTTCTCTTCCCCCTCTCCTCCTCCTCCTCTATCTCCTCCTTTTCTTCTTTACCTTGACAAACCAAAAATCTTCCATGAAATCAGGGAGCAATTATTTTTTGGGGGGCTCCCTACTTCTGTCACGATAGCTCAGTCAGTAAGTTGTTTGACTCGCAGACCGAAGGGTGTGGGGTTCGAGCCTTTGCTGGGGCTTTCGTGGTTTGCCAGAGACAACATGGGGGATTCCTTTTGGCATCGAGTGTAAGCTCCATGAATAATCCTTACCCTTCATGGGTGTCTAGGCCGCGGCCCTTTCGTGTTCGCAGGTGGACTGGCTAATTTTAAAAATTTTTTATTTTACTTCTGGAATGCTCAACCAAGAAAAGTAAGATGTTAAGAGACTATAGAACATTTTAAATCACTGCTTAAAATGCATCTATTTTCCATTTACCAGTCAATATTATCCTGATATTTTATAACATTTTTCTCATGCATGCAGTTTATACCTGTTTTAAATGTCCGTACAGCATCCTTGTGGCTTATTCTTTCATTATTCAACAACAAAAGGTTCTTCTTTTCGATGTGCATTGTGCACATGGTATCTCTGTGTCAGCGGTCCAGCTGTGATAGGACTATGTGCTTTGTCTTCCCTGCTTTGATTCATAGATGGGCTTCAGAAAAATGACTGGACATATTTTCACGGCTCATGAGCCTCGAACCCGCAGCGTTTGGTTTGAGAGCCGAACGCTTCACCTCTGTGCCGAACCTTCATGAAAACAGACCTGAAAACTAATTGCAAATTCTTCATCCTTCATAGGATTTGAAACCACAGCCTTCCAGTTGACAGGCAAGCACTTCAACTCTTGGCACAAAGTCTCCTTGTTGAATGATAAATTTAGGCTAAGTTGTTTTTTCAATTCATTACAACCGTTGAAGTCAGTTAGTCAGATATTACCTTCTTAGACTTCATGGTTATTTCAGAGTCAAAAGTTCTTTCTGTCATTCAAGGCTCTTTGGTTTGTTTCAAGAATCCCTCTGTTACCCTTTATCACTGATTATTCTAGTCATTGATTTCAACTCTGATTTGAAGATTTATCCGGAATCAAGAATTTTATTTTGTAAGTGTAAAATGTTTCCTTTGATATTTGCTTCATTTTTCCCCTCAGAACTCCCAATTGTTGTCTTCAACTTTCAAAGTGCTGCAGGGATACACAAAACATTCAAAACATGTAAAACTTTTACAGCTCCGCTCAGAACATCATTTGAAGCTCAAAGCTTTCTCACAATATTTTCCTCATTGGCTGCAAAAGGTGAGATATGATCTGATGCCATGTATTATCTGCATGAGACATATAAACAGATATACAGACAAACTAACTGACAAACTGATGAGGAAGTATAGATACAGTGGAATCCGGATATAAAGTCAACGCTTCAGGACTGGGAAAAAGTGTTGACTTTAAGCAAGGTTGACTATCAATTTGCAACGATATAAACCCTTGAATGAATAATATATAACAGGAGTAGGATCATAGTACATTATGGTCCTTGTTGCTTTCATAGGTGTTTCTTGTTTTTTAGGCATTGTTTTGTTCATGAAGAGGTGGAATGTGCTTGCTTCATGCACCTCTGTTCCACTGATTTTACGCCTCCCCCCTCCCACCCATCCTGTTTAGTTGCATCGTTGTGGCACGTCAAGTGACCAAGTGGTGTTTGAATAGCCTCACATTCAATGTGCCTTACGTCCAGTGGTTGTAAATAAAGAGACGCGAGCAAAACGTTCTCTTATTTTCAATTTTATAACCCTTTTGCAAGAATTTTACCACCCCATTCTGTCCCATAGTGTTGACTTGAAGCGAGTTTCACGTCCAGGTCGTTGACTTCATCAGAGACTAAAATACAAAGATAATGAAGGAAAAAATAGGACTGCTGCTGAGAGTTGACTTGAAGCGAAGTGACTTTATCCGGATTCAATTGTAGAAAGAGAGAGAGAGATGATGATGATGATGATGATGATGATGATGATGATGATGATGATGAATAGTTGGCAATAGGAGCTTGCTTTCTCTAACAGATAAACTTGAAAAATGAAATGTCATAAAATCAAATTTCTGAGCATAATAAAGATACTGAAGAACTTTTTTCAAATTGACTTTTTATTGCAAAAGTTAAAAAGGATGTGCAGCTCAAGCAAGTTTTATAGTCGATTACTGTCAGCGTTTCACATGAAATCAGGACTGTATCTGTAAAACCTTGTTTTTGTGAACAGACTCAGCAACGAAGGAAGGAGAAGCATGTGTTGACTCTGTGGGCATCAAGCACTGCAGAGGAAATAGAGTTACTCCCCTTGGAGTATCAGGTGACACAGAGGTTGAACAGCAAATCACTGAGACTTTGCTTCTCCTTGTGGCTTCTAAAAGTTACACATATAAGGAAGATCCGTCATGTTTTTGAAGCAAACATATCTCAATGGTACGTTTTAATAATTAATTTTTAAGTTAATGAACCGCTTTCTTGAATTGGTGCATGGTGAAGTTTCAAATTATTCATACAAGTCTCCAAAGAAGCTGTTTTCAGCAGATGTGTTGTATGTCATGCTTTGGAGTTTGGCATTGTTTTTCTGTTGTCAAAAACAAGTAATTTGAGATTTACAATAAGGAAAATGCTCTAAATTTATTTGCAGTTCCTCCTAATGTTGTCAAAGCATTAAGATACATTTCACTGCAAAACCCCCCAAACCTTCTGTCCCTCCTCTCCCTTTCCCTGATCTCCTCCCTTTTCTGCCCCCCTGTTCTTCCCTCTCCCTCTCCCCCTCCCCCTACCTAAAAAAAATAAAGAAAAAACAAAAAGAAAAACAAGGACACTTGTTGTTAATACCCCCAACATCAAAGATTTTTGTTTCCACATGATGTTAGGGTTTTCAAAGCGTGGCGTGAATGGGCTCATTACAAGCAAGACTTGATGAAGAGATCCGCTCAGATGATGTCTGACAGAAGAACTAAATTGGTTAGTGGTTTTTTGAGACGTTTTTATATCACCCTGTCATCATTCGTCTATTACAAAAAAAGTGCAACTCTTCATACAAGCTCAATTTGTGTTTCGAATAGTTGATATGAAATTTTATTTTGAACTTCAGACGGCATTTTGAGATAAAAATGATTGAGTGCATTTTTAAAATTGCGCTTAGTTTCAGGAAAGAAGGAATTGTTATGGAAAGCCAGCAAACCAATAATCAATGATTCAACTATCTATTTATACAAATTAAAAGTTAATCTAAAAAAATCCCCAACCATAATCACAATTTTACATCTAACCAACACAGACTTTCCGCAAATGGAATGAAAAGTTACACCAGTGTCAGAAAACTGAGTCGATGTATCACGAAGCCTGGGCCAAGTACCAGTCTGTCATCCTTGTGCAATGGCAGCAATGGGCAAAAGGTAGGTAACTCTGTCAGACCTTGAGTAAATGTTGAAAATATGCTTTAAATTTTATCACATTCAAAATAAAGAACTGTTTATTTCAAGAGGCCCCCTCATTAATAGATACCTCTATGATAGTCACCTGCCACTAGTACCTACGCAGATGTCTATAAAATTCAGTGCAGTAATACAATATATCTAGTAACAGGTGAAAATTGAAAGAGAAACATACTCAAAACTCAAAACCTTTCAAACAATAAACTGCTTTTATAACTGGAAATAGTTTTATTAGAGATACACAAGGACTGTTTTTCTCTTTAGGTCATTGATCAAGCTTAAAAAAATAAGAAAACACAAGACAGTCCCTGAGCTTTGCTGTCATTTCACTACATGCAATGTTGAAGAAACAAAAAATAAAGTCCTGTATTTTATGTTTTGTTCCCTTGGGTCGTTGTGGCACAAGATGTCAGCAATAGATACTCTGCCAATTTATTTTGTTTAATGTTCTATGAGTGGCCTTATGAAAATAAATTGTTTACAAATGAACCTCTTGACTTTATTCAATATACTCATTTAACTTTTTTAGTATGATTTGATATTTCAAGTTTTCAACATGAAGTTTACTTTTATAAATTGTCTTTACAAATTTTACCTGTTATTGCAGCCTCTCGACAATACAGGAAGCTTTCAAGCACTTTTGGAGAGCAAAGATCTCAAGCTGTAATCCAAAGATGCTTCATGTCATGGAAAACCCAAACCTCTAAACTTCACACTCTTCAAAAATGTCAAAGGCTAAGATTATTGCACAGGTAATTTTATCAGTAATTACTTTCAACTCTTTAACGGGGGTTGGACAGTGCCACTGTCCTGTGGATTTACCCAGACGGGGATCAGACAGTGGGAGCGTCCGATGGTTTGTCATAGAAATAAGACCAGTTGGCATTAAGAATAGATTGGTTACAAAGGTCATATCCAATTTTTTACGTCACTGATTTGGATATGAATCGAAACCAAAACATTTGCAGCTTTTTTGTGTTTTTGTTAAAGTTTTTTTCTATATTTTTTAAGCTGTTGATAGAAGAAAAATTTTCAACTCTGTTGACTTCTTTTAACCATTCAGCTGAGTTGTGTAAATTATGATGGTTTTCATCCACAAAAGTTTTTGTTACATTGTGCTTGCTAATCATTTTGTTGTCACTACTCCAACTTTTGGTCCTCTCAACTCGCTCTCGCTGTGTCTAATTATGCCCGCATGGACAGTAATACTCAGTTCCACTGAGTCAGTCGATATAATTGAAGAAGAATAAGAAGAATTTTGTCATATGAATTAGAGACAAAATTAACAATTCTCAACAGGCATGCATGCAGTTTTTATTTATAAATTCCTGGTTGTAAATAATAGTGAGTGGAGATATATCTGAGATTTTTTATTATTATTATTATTATTTTTATTATTATTATTTCATTTAAATGTAAAGGGTCAAAAAACTATCTCAGTGTTGAAAAAATGTTGTGTAGATGAGATGCAATGATTCCTCTGATTGAAATAAACAACTTGTTATTCAAATGTTCATTCCCAGTTCCTTCAAAGAGTGGTATAACTTTGTCCAAGCCTGCAAAACTAAAAGACAGATGATGATGCAGTTCCAAATCAGATCCTACACTCTTCTTGTAAGTGGTTTAAAGATAGTATAGCAGCTTTTGGTCATGGTTTTTTTTTTTAATTTTTAACAATCTTATACACACACACTACATGATTTTCTTATCTGCAGTCACCTTGACGGAAGTGAAGAACTTGAAGCTTTCAACTTGTCGTCAACATTATGCTTGACTTTGAAGATTTCTCAAGGAAATAGGAGTGCATGTCAGATTTCTGTTGCAAAGAAATTTTAATTAAATATTCATAATTGCCCACTTTTTACTACATCATTCTCCTTGTCATGGTCGTTTCCAGGTCAAAAGACTCTTCCAACATTGGTATGGTGCTATGGAAAACCAAAGGGATTTAAGGCTAAAAAGAATACAGAAAGCTGAAAATTCAGCTTTGTTTTATGCTAGGAAGTGGAGAAAGAAATGTAAATCATCCCGGGGTCATCAATTGCAAAGTCTCTTCCAGTCACGGAAGGTACGATAAATGGATAAATAAATTAAAATGATAATGACTGCTGTATTCAACAACACGATTTCATACCGTTAAAGGATTCTCCATTTTTAAGATTGAAGATTTTTACCTCAGATCAGAGAAAACAATTCAAAGCAAACAAATGCTCCACATGGAGAACCAGATCTAGAATGTCATGAAAACCAGCGGAGCCTTCATCTCTAATACCCATACACATTTGGATAGTCATAAACTTTTGTGAATTGTGACAGATAAAAGTCTTAATCATTATTACTGAAACTTAGAGCATTTAAATTTCTTATGAAATTATCAAAAATATGAAATCCTACATCTTCATGCCTTCATTATTGTTTTTAAATTTGTAAGCTTGTTTGAAAGAAGTTGAAACTTTTGTTGCCTATTCTTGATCTGACACTTCATCAAATTCCATCATTTGCAGGTTACCATGTATTTTGAGAGATGGGTGCTGCAGTTCAATTCCATACAGCTGCTTGAGGAAAGGCTCTCCATGCATGTACAGAAACGTAATACTCAGCTGTTGAAATCGTATTTGCAAAATTGGGTGCTAAATTTGAGAGGGAAACAAACAAGAAGGACCTATACATCTAGACTTTTGTACAGTATTGTTGATGAATGGAGAATATACACCAAAGGTAGGTGTGACCAAAATGTATAAGTTTTCTAACATTCAATATGTGATTTTCACAGTGTACTTTCTGAATACTATTCTGGGAGTGTGTTTTATTCTTGTATTATGCTCTCTCTCCCTCTCTCTCTCTCTTTCTTTCTCTCAGTCGTTGATTAATCATTGATGTAAAATCAATCATAATGATAAGTCACCAATTAGTTGCTAATTTTATCAGAGTTCTTTGCTTCATTAAGTGCATGATTGCTCCAGCCAATCCCACTAAAGTAGAGGAGATGTCGGTGAGGTTTGAGTTCAATGCAGTTTGGTGTGAAAATTGCCTTAAAAAAATATTCTTATGATTTAAACATGGCTCTTTTATTTGTGAGGCAATGCAGAGTACCATGTATTTGTCAACTTGAGTGGGATGAGAGAGAAAAGGTTTAAGGAACAAATGGCTCAAAACTAGACAGAGAATGAGGGATTATTTGAAAAAAACTAGTTTATTGTTTATTGTTTATTGATGGTTTTAGGGCACCACGATATACGAGGGTCATAGAGGCGACCAAGCAGAAAGTAAGATGATAGATTACTTAAAAGAGCAGATAAATCTTAACCTTACCAGAGACATTTTCACAGAGAGATGATTTACAGGGGAAAAAAATATCATCTCTCACAGATAAGTGACAGAGAGATGATTTACATGGAAAAAAAAAACATCTCCCACAAACAAAAGACACACAAACAGACAAAAGAACAACAGGCAGAGCCAGGTTTATCTAACAAAACACAAAGTAGCAGTGTATGTGTGTTTGTGAAAAAGAGCACTTGAGAGAGTGCTAGAAAAAGCAAGACTTTAGCTATAGCTAAAAGACAAGAGACAGAAGTAAACCCACCAAGGACAGCAGCGGGGTAAATGTCTTTATTGGTTGATTCATGAACAAAACACTGTAAGTTTCGTTCTTGCTGAGAATGAGACACCAATGAACTTGATTGTCGCCCCTTTGGCTTTACAAGCCAGCTATGAGACAACTGGGTGTAAAAGGCCTGGATTGAAAGAGTTTGACTGACATAGATTTAGATCATTGTGTTTGACAAATGCGTGTTGTGTACTGAAGTTTTTTTCCAATGTATTTACAGAGAGTAAAGAAAGGAGGAGAAGGGGTCTGGCGTTGACTAAAGCCTTGCAGGAGAGGAGTCTTCACATCTATTTCATGTTTTGGATTGCTGTCACCAAAATCAGGGTCTCTGTGCGGATCAACTCAGAAACAAAACTCCAAATCAGGTGATTTCTGAATTTCAAGTCAAAAGGCTTTCCTCCCTTTCCTTGCTTCTAGGGCAACTGAAGTCATGATGATGGCAACTGCTGCTCTGCTTGTGTACTTAATTCCATTGCTGGCCTGAATTGTTCGTGACGGAATGGGATTGTGAAAGATAGTTTGAGAAGTTCCTGGTTTTGTTTGTTTGTTTGTTTATTGGTGGTTTTAGGGCCCAATAACAAAAGATGGTCATAGAGAAGCCCAGAGGAATGGAACATGATTGGTTTGTGAAAAGAGGGAACAGGTCAAACAGTAGAGAGATGATTTACATTGAAAAATAAATGTCATCTCTCAAAACACATATGGACACCACAGACGGATGATTCACAATGACAAAAAAAATCTTCTCTGAAAATAAAAATGAATAATGGCCATCACCCACAGCAGCGTAACGGTCCTGGAAAACCCAGGGTTTCTAGACCCTCTTTGTGTACAAAAGTACTCAGTACTCTGAACTTGTGAGCCTGGAGTTATGCACCAAAAGGCATGAAATAGACGATGACCACTGAAATCCAACAAGGCAACAAAAACAGACACACAAGAAAAAGGGAAAATCTAAGATGAAAATGTAAAAGAAAAGATACAGAAACAGAAGAACCCACCAGGGACTCCCACCAAATATGTTCCGCCGTTGGAGGGCTTTCACCTCCTACCAGCGCGCAGGGGACCTACTTATATTCGCTGGGTCCCCATTGGGGGCCTGCAGGTTTTACCACTGATCTATTTGAACATCCTCATAAACTGTATCGGTGCTTTTTATGAAAATGTTTATAAAAAAGAAAAAGCATCAGCATTTCTGCCAGCACTACAAAAACATTACTTGTCTCCGGGGCCTTAAGGAGGGACTTGCCTCAACTCGAGGCTTTCAGGAGCAACACATGTTGTCCAAGTAAACAGTGTGTCGTGGGTCCAAGGGGAGTGTGGAGTGCCTTCAGGGTTTGTATTGAGCCTGAATCATTTTATTTCCAGCTGCAAAATCTTTGCCGTGAGACTGTTCAGTAAACACTGTATCTTTTATACTTAAAAATATTTTATGTTCAAATTCTCTCTTTGACAACAGAATCCTGAGGTCTTGGCATATGCATGCCCGCAACATGAGCTGTTTGAAAGAAACGAGTGAGTTGTTGACGCACAGAGTGAACACAAGGACCCTGTCCGATGCATTCAACAAAATGCGCTGGAGAGCAGAGTATTGCACTCATATAAATGACGTAGCTGACAAGATGGTACAGTACAAGAATCGAGCCGCGGTGACGGCTGCCCTGGCCGTGTGGAAGAGCAGGCTGGACTGTATTCTTGCTGCCAGGTAAATAAAAAAGCAGTCCAAATTTTTTCACAATCATTCATTTTCCATTTTTTATCATTAATTTGCATCATACTGCACCAACTGAATTGAGTTTGAATTTACATAATATCCTACATTTTAAGTCTGACTGGGTAAAATCACAATGTTTTCAGTTTGAATACCTACTTCTCTCTCTGATTGACACCCAAAATCTGATCCTTCATGAATAAAATTGATAAATGCAAACATTTTTTAAAAACATCTTTTGACCTACCCTGTTGGTGTCCATTTGGTTGATCCAACTTTATATGGCTGTGAAAGATTTCAATACTATTTATTTATGCCGAAACAGACTGGAGTCAGGAAATAGTTGATATAACTTTATACTGCCATCTCCTGACCACATGGTTTCTATTTTATATGATTTTGATTGCAGGTGCTATGGTGGGATTCTTGTAGTTCGAGTTGTCAGACAATGGTGCAGATTTGTAGAAAAACGCAAAGCTGAAAGAGAGAAGGAAATGAGTGATCATCTCAAGTCTGTCAGAATGAACTGCCGGTTGACATGGTAACAAGAGGCTCTCTTTTTATGAAGGGTTTCCAGAAAAGATGAAAACATTGGGATTAAATAAAACAATTAGCAGGACTGATTTTTTCAAAGTGTATATTCATTTCATTTCATCAATATTTTCTTATCTTTTTTGGATTTCCTGTAGTATATTGATTCATGCAAAGATATCTTTTTTCGCAACCTAAGTAATGAATTTTGATGATTCAAACCAACTTATTTAGCATTCAAATTATGATTAAAAGTAACAAAAAAGATTCCATTGCTGTGACGATACAGCCTCCATTTGGATTCTAACTGCTTCCAACCACAAACATTAAAACCACTTATATCATGTATTATATCAGATTTATGCTTCATAGACCCTGATTTCTTCTTCAATGCTACTTTTGTAAAAAGGATTGTGAGATTTCTCATTTTTTCTCATTCATTATTTCCTCTTGTTCCAGCAAAAGAGCATTTGCTGCTTTACGGGAGAATGTCCTTGTATCGAAAATGGTGACCAAAAGGAGGCAGCGACTTTGTGATAAATATGCCTTGATATGGAAAGGCCAGGTTGATCTGCAAATCACAGCGATGGAGATGGTGAGTTGATCTATCCAAAAACCTTTACAAAACAACTCAGCCTTTTTAAAAACAACTGTGATATTGTTCTCAAATTTTTGTAATCAATAATGCTCAGGTTTTATTTGTTAAGAGATTATATTGTTTAGAGACAAAAGTTTAAAATAATACTAGAGCAAATGCAATACCCATCAATAGAACAATTCTTCCTCTTTATAAAAAAAAAAAAAAAAAAAAAAAAAATTAGCTCTGCTGGACTCTAAAAGCAACAGAGCGATCTTGCTATCGTCAGAATTTGCCGCCCCAATATTGAATGAAGGTCAAGGCCTCTGGTCTTGCTATAACCTCTGTCAAACAATCAGAATTTGTCAGTTGTGACAATACAGCCTCCATTTGGATTCTAACTGCTTCCAACCACAAACATTAAAACCACTTATATCATATATTATATCGGACATTATGCTTCATAGACCCTGATTTCTTCTTCAATGCTACTTTTAAATATCTTTCATCAAGAATAAAGATTTTTATCACCTTCATTGATGTCTGCCTACGTTCATGAATGAAAAGTGTCAGCAAGGAATGTGCTTAGTGTTGATCACTTATTTTCCTCAGGAATGGGATCTGCTGTGCATGAAGGTGTGGCAAAAGTGGAGACATGCCTTTGCTCAAAGACAGACCACCAAGAAAATTGAAAGAGCCAACAATAGATACCTCATGTCTCAGGTTAGAATAAATGTCTCTGATTCTTCCCTTTGGCAAAATCTTGTTATTCTCAATTCTGAACAGGTGCTCTCAATATGCTTTTTAATCTGGATACCTGTAGTATTCATAAAAACCTAACGAAAAACAAACATCTTTATTTCCTTATTTATAAATCACTTTTACCATAATCTGTAACACAAATATTTGTTCTATTTTCATGCTGTGATATCGGGCTCGTCGTCTGAAAAATGTCTACAAATACAAAAAACATTTCCCTATTTGTAGTTTTTAAAAATCTTTATTTTTTTTAATCATCTCATACTTGGGAACTGATTGATCTCAAATTGAAAGGTCAGAAAGAGAATGACATAGAACATCAGTGACACTTACCTACCAACAAACACCACATTCACCTCCTCATTGATACTGACTTGAAAACAATAAATCTAAATATGCAAGAAAAAAGTATTTGATAATTGAATCTGTAATGAACAAATCTAAAAAAAATCCTTATCTGACTCCTCAGGTCTTCAAGTCCTGGAGAAGGCTTTGCAATCCAAGCCGAGAGAAAGCATTTTACCAAAGCATAACTCCCAGAGCAGAGAGGAGAGCATCCGCCTTGTCCCAGCTGCCAGTGCCTGTGGGAAGGAGCTTCCCGATGTCTTCCAATCATTAGTGTCAGTAGCAGTAGCGGTCAGCTCCTTCCTTCTCCAATAGCACCATGAACTTTTCTTGACCCACAAGACCACTCTGGTCATGCAGGCTATACAATAAGGTGCCTCATCTTCAAATTTTATGCTTTTTATAAAATTGCCAACAAAAATGTTATCTAGAGATACTGAAAAGAATGAACTAATTTGCTTTCGGAATATCTTTATTGAGAAAAGCATTATTAACTCTTTAGTTTTATCTGTTTTTTTAGTTGCTGAAAGTGAGAGTTCCTTCAATAGAATCGATTTTTATGGCTAGTGTATGAAGTCTTTCATGCTGTATACCATTTGAAAGGGAATAAAATCATCTAAAAGATGAAGAAGACTAACTTTAAATGAAATGTATGGGTTAGAACTAATTTTGCTGAGAAGTAGAATAGAAAAGGGAAAAAGGGTGACGTTAGTGTTAGATGAGTGTTGCCGGCTGAAGCAGTAGCCAGTTGGCTGCCGTATTGAACACATGCAGCACCACAGGGAGCTGACCGCTGTGTGAAGCTGTGCTGAATACTTGCTGACTGAGTGCTCTACTGATTTTCCTTGACAAATATTCCAATAAGAAATGAATAAGTAATTCTGTCTTCATAACTCTCTATTGTAATTTGAATTCTAATAATCTATTGAAGAATGGTGACTTGGGACTCCTGTTTCAGAGGAACCGCTCCAAGTGGCTGACACAACATAAGCACAGAGAAACATTCCAGGCACAACGACTTGGACGGGTTCCTTGTTGGCTGGTACACAACTAAACCAGCAGTAGCAGCTCATGGGCTTGTCTGCTGATGAGGAGAGAGGGTGGTGGTGGTGGTGGTAGTGGTAGTGGCTGGGGGGTGGGGGGGGAGAAAAAGAGTTTTTTTTTTTTTTTCAAGGAATTTAGATTTAGTGGGGGGTTCTTTTTAAGTCCATCTGTACTTGTCTATGATTTCTTTAGATATTTCCTCCCATTCAACGCCCTGTGTGGTAGATTGAGGTGTAGGGAGGGGTATAAGGTGCAAAAGGAAGAAGGTAGAAGTAGAAAAAAATGGAGTTTTCTCCTATCAATCAATTCTGTTACATTTCTTGTTGAAATTTTGATGCACACAGTGTGTACTTAGTGTGAAAATGAAAAAAGAATTTTCATGGAATAGAAAAAACATGTGATATTTAACCTAAGTAAAAGCATTCCTGTGATCATTCAATAAAAAAAAAAAAAAAGAAAAAAAGAAAAAAAAAAAGATAAAGAAAAAAACTTTGAGAGATGATCCCCAGCTGTTTTCTGTGATAAAAGTCTCCAATTTTTTAAATGTAATCATATCTGTCTCCAAAATAAAGCAAGCCCTGATGTTATTCACTATAATGTTGCTGCTACTGTTTTGTTGTTCATTGCTGCTTTGTGATGAGAAAAATGTCCTCGTTGTGTTTGGCATCACAAAGACATCTTAGAAACAAAGTACAAGTGTTAGAAGACTGTAAAAGAATAAGAAAAGGACAGGAAATTCAATGCTACAGTTACAATAGTTTTATTTGCATTTTTCACAAAATACAAAATACCATAGAATTTTATTATGTAGATTTTTTTTCAACTGTGTAATTGAGAACACATTTCAACCATGAAGCTGGGGCCAGAGCATTCTGGAAACGATGACCAACACATCAAAGAATACCAACAAGAAAAAAACTAACAGAATGTTTGGAACAAGTATGGTAAATATTTGGTTTGATAACTCTCGCCACTGGAAATTCATATTAACACTAACGACGACGATTACCTGTACTGTATGAGTTGAGGAAATATTATACAAGCTTTATAATTCACATCTTTTGCAGTTCTCGTTGACAGGCAAGATTGTGATTAAAGCTTTGTTGCTCACACTCCAAGACTGTCAGTTGCATGCTTGGTTGACATAGTCACATAGTCAGTGTGTTATCATGATTTGCATCAATGAATGCCTAGCCAGTGGAGTGAAAATCTCTATCAGCTCAAACTGTTTATACATTTATAAACCTTTTTTTTTCTTCATAACGAATAATAGGTGATTTAAAAAAGGGTTTTATATAAATAATATATTGGACTCTATTATGGCTATTTTTAATAAGAGCAATTCATTTTAATTGTGTTTAGTATAATTTGAAAAAGGTTTTTAAAATATCTTTTCTTTAAATAAACTCTTACAAGAAAATAAATACTCTTAACCCTCTCAGCCCGGGATTAAAATATTTTTAGTGTGATGTGGAAAGCCACGTTTTTGGTCCATCGGGCTAACAGAGTTAATAAACAAAAACGTTATGTACAAGTCTCTCTTTTCTTGGGAGAGGAAGTCAAAAACAGAACGTACTTCATACTTAACATTATTTGCATTGTAATTTCTTCTCATGAAAAGGCATAACATCTTTACACTCCATCAGGAAAATCAGGACAACCATTCTAAATGGAGGCGGACTGCTCAAAGTCAAAGAATTGGCGAACGATATCATTCAAAGTTTCCCTTTTGTAAGAATAGTTCAGCTAATTGAAAAGTCTGGCTAATGGATACAAGGGTGGAATCAAGCCTTGAACAAATAGGTTCCCAGTTCCCACCCTGTCCCTGTCCATATTGCATGTACATGGACAGATTAGCTTGCTTCAGCCAGGCAAAACATGTGGGGCATAGTTGGGGTGAAAAGTATAAATTAAATGAGACTTCAAGATTTTCCCCCTTTTTCTTTTTGTTGTTTGCTCCCCGTCTCCATCTTTGTTTGAAAAATACAAAATACAGATATGGTAAATAAATAGCTATATCAGGTTTTTTTTTCTAAGGGCCCAAAGCTTTTCACAATACCATATCGATGGTGGACAAAGAATGCCTATAGGCGTGGTATAATTTACACAGACAGAGACAAAATCAACTAAAACCAAGGGGCCTTCTGGGCTTTACATTATCTGTAATAGACGATTTATGCAAACCATAAAGTCATCAAAATATATTTACATTCTCATCATTCATCAATGAATTTTAAAATACTGAGCATAATATCACAGATGAAAACAATATAGGCCTACAACAATTCATATATAACAAGGAGAGAGAGAGAGAGAGAGATAGAGAGAGAGAGAGAGAGAGAGGGAGAGAGAGAGAGAGAGAAGCAAGCAGTCTTCACATAATGTTCGTGACTAAAATAATAATATGAATGATGAAATGTCGGAGGTTGTGAGGCAAAACAAAATAAAATAGAATTAAAAAGAATTCAAGAACAAAATTGCTCATGTCGATTTCATTTGCAGTTCCTGGAAGAAGTGGCAATACAATAATTTTAATGGCACAGGATCATTGTTTCAATGGCACTATCAAAATAAATCAGGTTTCATCACATACAAAAAAAAATAACTTTATGCAAAAGTCAATGAACAGGGAGCTTAGAAGTGGATTTTGTCTCTTTGCATTGCCTGTATGAAACAAAAATCAATTAAAGTGGGTTTTTGCATAAATCTGATGATAACCAACTATCAAAAGCCATTTCAAGTAACCACGTCACTCTATTTCAATTACCCAGGCGTCTGATGTTATCGTCAGACAAAATTTGATAATCCTTAACATAGAGAAAATACTTTGTTGCAATCTCATTCGTTAAGAAAAATAAATAATTGATTCACACCTCACATTACACAGCCTATCTTGTCCCCATGAGTAACGTGTAATTCTGGCCAGCTCATCCTCTTGTCTAGTTTGGGTATGCGTGAGCAACTTGTAGTACTCTGGTCAGCTCATCCTCTAGTCTAGTTTGGGTATGCCACTCGTCGGTGCTGGAAGTAGAAGAAGACATCATGTATGATGTCACGCCGCGACTTGTTCTGCCAGAACCAGTCCTGGTTCCACATGGAGGCCACGGGAGGCCGCCCTTCATGGAAGTCCACAGAGTTGATGTTGATGTCTGGAAGCTTCTGGCGCATCCAGGACAAAAACTTCAGACTGGGAAAGTGCGTCTGGCATCGAGGGAGTAAAAGGACAAGTTTGTGAATTGTCCGGACAACACATTTCATATTTGATATGAACATATTGCTCATATTATTGTTGCAAAAAGATTTTCTTTCAATTCG
The DNA here is from genome assembly GCA_039654465.1 of Melibe viridis. Taxonomy (NCBI): domain Eukaryota; kingdom Metazoa; phylum Mollusca; class Gastropoda; order Nudibranchia; family Dendronotidae; genus Melibe; species Melibe viridis. Next base: position 2,060 of record JBCIKM010522043.1, on the reverse strand, counting down.
GAAATACCGGATGAGTCAAACAAAGTGGAGTGGGAACAGTGGCGCTGGTTTTTGAGAATTGTGTTTCTCTCTGTCTGCCATCAGATGGATTTAGCTGAAACTAATCACTCTCTATCCCCCCAACAATATTGGACGGTGTTCAACGCACGGGAACTTTAAAAAACTTTTTCAAAACGAGTCCTCTAAAACACAGATGTGCTTGTTAAAAAATAAATTAAATAATTTATATTATACATAAATTTTATAGACAAGGATGAAGCAGAGACCAGACGGTAAAACTGTAGTAACAAGAGGTAATGGGTACAAAGACAGTAGGATCTCATGGAGATAGGTTGAGATAAAAGGAATAAAATAAAACAGTGTCGCAGATGGTGGGAAAAGGATTCATGGTAAATTCATGATTTTGTGAAAATTCCTTTAGAATAGAAGAGCTAGAAATACAAAAGAAGGTAGAAACTTGAACTTAAACGCAAAGTCTGAAAGAAAAGCAACCTGAAGACAGGAAAAGAGGTAAGACCTAATCAAGTTTGACATGAGAACCTTTTCACTTGCCTTCTTTTTCACACTGTCCATGAAGTAGAAATCGTCCGAATGGAATAGATTTACAGGTAAGGAAAATGCCCTGGAGATTTGTGTGAGGCTCTCGTTCTCATGAATCAAGTAATCAATGTACCTGCAATGGAAATCATTAAAAACCTTTAAAACTTGCAATGCAATGATGTTTGGAAAGGATTGGCAACTGGCACTGTCATTGGTGTCCATGTTAACTCATTCTTCCTGTTAAGGTTTAGCATCAACATGAGGTTCTTACTTTTAATTAAAAATCAAAATCCTCAGCAATCACTCTATAAGAGTTGAAAGACTTATAGTTCATGGACAACCAAATTACCAGGAAACAAGATGCGATGCCTTAAGATTGCATCCACTCCCAAGGCTGGAGAAGCCATCCCTGAACAGCTTGGGGTCTTTGGGCAGGTAAGGGTGGCTGTTTGGACGGTGCTGACGGCACCAGAACATGGGAACAAGTGTGAGCAAAGCAGATGGAAAATTTTCAAGGAATTCCAAATGAATATTGTGAACTGTTTTAAAATCTAGAGCTCTAAAACTATTGTTATACGTGACTTTAAACAAACACCAGGTTTATAAATCGTAACTTGTTATCTGAATAGGTAAAGCCAAACCAACAACAGAGAGAAAAAGTATTACAAAAAAACCCCCAAAAAAACAAGTAAACAAACAAAAACAAAAACCAACCAAAAACAACCCGAAAAAAACAACTTCCCGTAACCCTTAACAACGTCAAAAAGACCACGTAGAATGAGAAGAAAAATGAGGAGGAGGAGGAGGAGGAGGAAGAGGAGAAAGAGGAGGAGGAGGAAGAGGAAGGAAGAGAAGGGAGGGGAGGCGGAGGAGGAAGGGGGAGGAGGGAGAGGAAGAGGAGGAAGAGGAGGAGGAGGAGGAAGAGAAAATTGAAGGAAGAGGAGGAGGAAGAGGAAGGAAGAGAAATGAAGAGAAGGAGGAAGAGGAAGGAAGAGGAAGAGGAGGAGGAGGAAGGAGGAAGAGTATGGAAGTGGAAGGAAGAGGAAGTGGAAGGAAGAGGAGGAGGAGGAAGAGGAAGGAAGAGGAGGAGGAGGAAGAGGAAGGAAGAGGATGAGGAGAAAGGAGGAGGAGGAGGAAAGAGGAAGAGGATGGAAGAGGAGGAGGGAGAGGAGGAGGAGGAGGATGAAGAGGAAGGAAGATGAGGATGAGGAAGAGGAGGAGGAGGAGGAGGAGGAAAGAATAATACTGCCATCCAATCAGTATTCATAGCTGCCATACAGGTGAATTTATACAGAGGCCATAACCGTAATATTTGGCATAAATATATCAAGACATTATGGTACCATTCTCCTCCTCCTCTTTCACCTGGCATTTCATTGTGAAGGTGTTGTCGGTACCTACCTACCTACCCCCTACTCTCTGGTACTGCACACCGAGGATGACGAGTGTGTGTGTGTGTGTGTGTGTGTGTGTGTGTGTGTGTGAGAGAGAGAGAGAGAGAGAGAGAGAGAGAGAGAGAG